>JAKCPI010031811.1:0-30265 GCA_023213315.1 Euborellia annulipes | reverse complement strand
CTTCAAAAGATTTCTCTAACTGCAAAATGAGAATATACATTTTAAAGAGCATCTAAAAAATAGTTGATTTATGAATTTAAGTAACAAAATCGTTGGAGCGAATTCTGAGAAAAATCGAAAAAAAAAAAAAAACTGAAAAAAGTACATCAATAAAGTACTAGTATTTTTTGGCTGATTTTGTTTAAAAGCTTATTTTCGAGTCCGGGGGATCTAACTTAAATATAAAATTTCAACCTCGTAGCTCATTTCCTTCATGGTTAAAAATGTCTACCCACACACAGACCAATCTTGTGGGACCTACTTTTAGAACAAGGGGACCTCAAAACATGTATATCCATCAAAATCTAGACATGAATCCAATACTTTCTCTCTTTATATATTTACATGATATAGAGGTATATAGAGGTAAGAGAAAGTAAATAAGACAAAAACTTGTTTCGAGGGATATTTTTTCTAAAATAATATAACCAAGTATTTATTAATGTAAATAAGCGAGAAAATGTAGGTACCGCCGGGAGTCACATTTTTCGCTTATTTAAATTAATAAATACTTGGTTATATGTTTTTCATAATTACTTCATGGACCAAAACAACACATGATATATATATAATAATTCTTTATTTATTAATTGCATAATTGAGAGAATATCTCAAAACGTCCATCTAGATCGCGCCTCAGTAACGGAGAAATCTGAACGCTTGATTTGAGCGGCGTTTCTCTAGTAGAGTGAAATTTGCGATCTATCAAATTTAAATAAGCGAGTGCGGTACTGTGGTCCAGTAGTTGAGCGTAAATCGACAGATCCGTGGTGCGACTCCCGGCGGTACCTCCATTTTTCGCTTTTTTAAATTAATAAATACTTGGTTATATGTTTTTCATAATTAACCTACTTCATAGACCAACACATGATATATATAATTCTTTATTTTCTAAAATATATTAGCTACTCATTATTTGAGACAATATTAGGGCGGAGTCTAAATGGCCTCAGATGCGTAAAAAGAGCTAAAAAAAAAATAAAAAGATTCGAAGAAGGATCGAAAGTGACGTTTCTAAAATTGTAATGGATCTCATTTAAATATCCACATATTATACATTCAATAAAGCATGTTCATTATAGAGATGAATAATTTCGAATTTAACGGATCTTCGTTAACCACGATTAAAGCAAATCTATCATCGTTAATTTTCAACTGGTATTGCCAAGGAGAGGAAGGGACGGGGGGGGGGGGGGGCTAGAAAGAAAAGGTCGCTGTTTTATTCCAGGGCATTTATCATTGACATCGGAATCCATTTGTTGAACAGAAGCATGCCCAGTGGCACACCAGGCCACTTCAAGAATTTTTTCATGACCTACTGTTTGTCTAATGTTATATGTAAATAAATAAAATCCCTCAAATGAAGAACAGAGAGAGGAGGAAAAAACTTACTGTTAATCAATGCATTTATAAGTCAAAGAATTAAAAAAAAAATTTCTCTAACTTGGAATTTATTCTTTCTAATCATGAGATAACATTTTTTACCATTTGACAAATTTATTTAAAAATCTGGTGTGACTGGCGCACAGCACACAACTTTCCTCTTACCCTTCGGTAAGAGAAAGTTGTGCACTGTGCTGGTCACACCAGATTTTTTGTGTCGAGATATATTTAGTTTCCCATAGCACCTTAGTTTCAAACTTGCATTTTAAATGTTGATTGCTTGAAATAAACTATGGTTATTTTTCAAAATTTTAATCTCATATTTGGACATTTTATACACAATATAGATTCGTAAATAAATACAAAAATTTCATAAGAATTGGAAAAAAAATTTTAAATGCGTAAAAGTTCCAAAGGGGACCCCCTTTGAATCGAAATTAACATACAAATCCATATAGGAAATTAACATTGGCCAAATGCGAAGATAAGGTAGAAAAATTTAAAACGCGTAGAAAGAGAGAAGATAGTTTTGTGAGAGAGAGAGATATGTTTTCTCCGAAAAAAAAAAATGGGCGTTTAAATAATAATTGATTTTTTTTTTTTTTTTTTTTTTCAAAACATTCACACTTTTTTCTCATTCACACTCACACTCACACACACTTCACACAGTCTTTTTGGCAACTCAGGCCATTTAAGACTTTAGACGATAACCGTTATTGATAAATATACATATAGGGGTCCAGGCATTCTTATTTAAGCCATTTGGTATCCAATTGGCTTAAATAAAATCATCGGACTGCCTGGGGTCCGAACCCGCGACGTTTGGTATACGAGGTTAGCACGCTAACCTCTACGCCAAGCCCCGAGGGCATAATTGATTTTTAATCTAATAAAAAGAAAAAGATTTAAATTCGGTTACCATGGCGACCATTTATTTCTCCTATCTTTCCTGTGAAGCCACAAGAGTAAAGTGTGCTTCAAACAATTTTGAGGGCAAAACGAGAATATACATTTGAAAGAGCATCTAAAAAATAATTTGATTTTTGAATTTTAATCAAAATCGTTAGAGCGAATTTTGAGAAAAATCGAAAAAAACTGAAAAAGTACATCAGTAAAGTACTAGTACTTTTTGGCCGATTTTGATTAAAAGCTTATTTTGTCGGTCCCGGGGGTGTTTAACTTAAATATAAAATTTCAGCCTCCCTAGCTCAATTCCTTCATGCTTAAAATTGAACACACACAGACACACACACACACACAGACAGACAGACAGACAGACAGACAGACCATGTCGCGAAAACCACTTTTTTGGATTCAGGGGACCTCAAAACGTGAAGATCCATCAAAATCTCGACATCGAATTTTTGACATGAAACCAATACTTTCTCTCTATATATATTTACATATATACATAGGTAAGAGAAAGTAAAAATCTCGAAATTACTTCCCGAGCTTAACAACACAATCACATGCTAAAATGGATTTTTTGTCTTCTTCTTCTTCTGTCCTAGCCTTATTCCCGCTTTGCGGGGTCGGCAAAACTCACTTTTTCCCTCCAAACCTATCATACGAGGGCTAATCGGAAATTAAGTACCGATTTGAAAAAAAAAAAAAAAAAAAAAAAATAGTAAAAAAATGTTTTTGAAGCCAATTTTATTTTTACATGAAAATACATTTCTTAAACTATTTTTCAACATAGTTTCCGACAATGTTCAAACACTTGTCGTAGCGGGTGATCAATTTTTGTAAACCATCCCCAAAAAAGTGGTTTTCGCGACATGGTCTGTCTGTGAACAAAATATCTCAAGAACGAAAAGAGCTAGGAGGTTGATATTTTATATTTATGTTAGGCACCCTCCTGGCACGTGACACGAAACTTTTTAACAAAATCGATCAAAGAGCACTAGTACTTTACTGATGTACTTTTTAAGTTTTTTTCGATTTTCTCAAAATTCGCTCCAACGTTTTTGATTAAAATTTTTTAGATGCTCTTTAAAATGTATATTGGACACTGTCCTTTAAAATATCATCTAATGAAGATGGGCAGAGCTGATGACGATATATGTCGCCTCTGCAATCTGACAAAGGAAACTGCAGAACACATCATGTGCGAATGTATTGCACTAACCCTTCAAAGGAGGCTAATTTTCGAAAGGGCTGAAATAAAACCTGAGGAAATAGTAAAAGCCTCTCCAAAGAATATACTGGCCCTAGTAAAAGGGACGGGTCTATTCTAAGGACAGATATTGGACAACAAAGGATAGAACAAAAGATCAATTAATGGTCGCAGTTCAAAGTGTCTTAGGTCCATAATAATAATAATAATAAAATGTATATTCTCATTTTTTTCTTGAAATCTTTTGAAGCATTCTTTACTCTTGTACTTCATAGGAAAGATAGGAGAAATGGTTTCCATGGTATCAAAATATAAATATTTTCCCATTTTTATAAATTTTCCATCTTGAATTCTAATATATCGGCAAGAACTATATCTCGACACAAAAAATATGGTGTGAAAGTACAGAACTCAATTTTCTCTTACCTTTGGTTGCTGTGCTTCCAGTCACACCAGATTTTTAATTCCATAATTTCTAGAGGCGCCAAAAATCTCCTGGCAAAGAGGCGTCAACATTCCAGGAATGGCCTTAGATAGTGAGATATTACCGGCTAAGAATTTATTTGCCTTGTAGATTTTTAGTCTTTTTCAGTCCGAGGACTCCGACCAAATAATTAATATGATTTTATCGCTCTCGACTCGAGCCACCGGTTCTTAAATTTGAGCTACTCTAGGCGAACAGGAAGCCGTTCTTTTAAGAACTAAACATGTGCACACAACCCTTCAGGTAGAATGGGAAAAAAAAGCTCCATATTTTAGGGAAAACATTTTTTTCTCCCTCTCTATCAAAAGATGGCTTTTAGATACAATAATATTTTTTTCATCTTTGCTATGCCGCTAATGTTTACATGTTTTGACTAGAAGAATGAGGTTGAAGCCAATCCGTCATCTTCTGTAAAAGACCCCGAATTCACTGACCAAGGGTACCTCTCCCCGGCGGGGCTTTTTGTTACGAAAAAAAATTGACTGGCATCTGAATGCGAGACTAAAACCAATTTACACAAGCTGAACATATTCGTGTGGCTTTTCGGTGCTTTTTTTTTTCAACATGAGTGACAGTTAAAAAGTTGGACAATAATAATTGTCAACGAGTGAAGAAGAACGAACGATAGCTCTAAGCGAAGTCACTGACAATGTCAATCATTGATTCACTATCGGAGATGAAAATTGTCAGAGGGATGAAAAAAAGGCGGAACTCAAAAAAGAATTTTTATAAAAGATAAAAAGAAATGTTTTAAATTGAAATATTCATAAATTTATAACAATGAAGAAATTTTATTAAAAGCATATGGGCCTAGGCTGATGTTCACACTGATGGGTAGGGATCGGACTTTGCTTTTTCTGTTCTTTAATTTCTTTTGAACTTAAACTTAAATAGGAAAATCAATCAAAAATGCTTAAAAATTCACATATCAAAATTTTATAATGTACAGTATACAAGCCGATTTTGTTCAAAAGCTTATTTTGAGTGTCCGGGAGGTTACCTATTTTAAATATAAAATTTCAACCTCCTAACTCAATTCTTTCATGCTTTCAATTGAACAATGTGTGTTTTTGTCTGCTTAAAATTGAACATAGACACACACACACAGTGTTCAATTGAAAGCATGAAGGAATTGAGCGAGGAGGTTGAAATTTTGTATTTAAGTTGGAAAATAAGCATTTAAACAAAATCGGTCAAAAACTACTAGTACTTTACTGATGTACTTTTTCAGCTTTTTTCGATTTTCTCAAAATTCGCTCCAACGATTTTGATTAAAATTCAAAAATTAATTATTTTTTAGATGCTCTTTAAAATGTATATTCTCATTTTGCCATTGAAATCTTCTTAACGTGTATAACAATATATTGAAAATTGCAATGAACTGGGGTCCGAACCCGCGACGTTTGGAATAAGAGGTAGGCTTCTCTCTATATATAAATATTTACATATATACATAGGTAAGAGAAAGTAAAAATATTGTTCCATCAATTTTACAAATTATCAAAAAGAAACAAACCCTTAAAAAAATTGGACAAAAAAGAATTATTATACCTTTCAAATTAGAAACAAATCAAGTCCTTAATAAAAAAAAATTATTTTCTAATAATCCATTATCTGAATGTATTGAGGTAAAAATTCTAATTAAAATTGTATTTGTTCCCCATTTGAAGCTTAGCTAAATATCCGATAAACATATCAATAGAGGAAAGTACCCAAATACGGACCCCTGCCCTAATGTGGACCCCCATGGTTATTGTCTCTGTTTAGTGCTGAAACTTAGCGAAAGACAGTGTAAATACTAGTGCAAGATTCCACCACAAAGTAGAAGTGCCCTAACGTCACCTGCTCTAGTTGTTTACTTGACTGTTAGTCATTACGTGTTTTGGCAAAATTAAAAGTTTTTGTGAGTGCTCAGTTTTTTTTTGATTGGACGCTATAAGTGACAGGTAAGCCTTTCAACCCTTATATATTCTTAAATGGTAATGTTGAAGGAATCATTTGACCATGTAATTATTTCCAATGTGATGTTTTTTTTATCAAATATGGCGTTTTGAAAATGCAGAAGTGAGGTGCCTAAAACGGACCCCCAACAGTTGCCTAAACTGGACCCCCTACATAATGTGTGATGTTTTATGTAAAACTTTTATGTAAACTTCTACCCCTTATAAAACCCAAAGTTGAAGTATTTACCTTGACTTTTCACATTTTCAACATTCCTTTTTTTCAATTTTCACATTTATTTTTATTTTTTTTTTTCAATCACATTTTCAATTTTTACATTAAAAAATGTTAAAATAAAAAAATATATTTTTTGTCAAACCGTTCTATAATTGTTTTTCAGATTTATTCCCTTTCCTAGTTCAGTAAATTAAGTTTTTGGTCATTTTACCCAGGGGTCCAGTTTAGGCAACCTTTTTGAAAATCACCAAAGTGTAAGTTTTTTAAAAAATTGATACCCCTGTAATTTATACATATATATTTGCCATAAATAAATTACCAATAGTACATCACTTAGTAAAGTAAATATTACATATCTTTAAAACAGGTTTTTTCAATAATTTATATACTTTATACTATAAAAAACAAAATGGGGGTCCGAATTTGGGTACTTTCCTCTACTAATTTAATTTTATATTTAAACATGAGAAAGGAAAGGATTAAGGGAAAATAAAACAATTATTTAATAAAATAATCTTTATTGAATACTTAAAATATGACGATAGAAGAAGATTAAAAAAAAAATATAAATTTCCTGTCTCAGAAGAGGGGTCTTAAAAGCCCAAACCCCTGCGCGCGCGAGGGGCGCGGCCCCGGGCGCGGCCCTCCCCCCCATTCGCCTCTGTCCCTCTCCTAATTCTCTACTTTAACTAAACACCACACTTACCACTCTCCTTCTCTTAATAGAATTTATTTTTTTAATTTTTTATTTTTATTTTTTTAAATTTTTTTTTTTTTATTTTTTTTTTCTTAAAAAATTTTTTAAAATAACTTTTTTTTTCCAAAGAGGGAAAAAGAGTATATTATTTTTTATTTTTTTTTTTAAAAAAAAATTTTAAAAAATTTTTAATTAATTTTATTTTTTATTTTTTTTTTAACTCTTTTTTTCCCCCCAAAACTCCAGTATAAGAGAAAAAAAAAAGAAAATATTATATTAATTTTACTTCACCCCTATTTCATAAATAAAAAAAAAAAAAAAAAAACATTTATAAATATTTTTTTATTTTGGTGGAGGGGTGTGTAAAGGAAGAAAAAAAAAATTTTTATTAATTTTTAATTTTATTCTTATTTCTAAAAAAACAAAACCCCCTTAATTTGAAAGTAAAAAAAATTTTTTTATATCAATATTTATTTTAATATAAATTAATTGAGTGGGGGAGCAGAGCGCGCTGCTTGCTGCCCGCCTTGAAGACAAAAACAAGAGGGGGTGGGGGTTGGTCCCCCTCTCTCTCTCTCTCGTGTTTTTTTTTATATTGTGTGTGCAAACAAGACGTTCATCCACCAAACTCGTTACTCCGTCTGGTCATCTTAATTATTACGGTAATGATTATTTTCATATCTCATTTGCTCAAACCCCCCCCCCCCAACCCCCCCCTCCATAACGAATTAAATTTCTATTTTCAATTTTTTTTCTCTCTTAAAATATACTTATAAAATTATCCTTTTTTTTAAATACAACGCTATGATAGAGTCGTGTACCCCAGGGTGCAGGTTGAGAAAGGGTGTAAATCACCCCTTCTAATAAACAAAATAGTATTTTTCTTTAAAAATGAAATTTAAAATAGAAAATAATTTTTTTTTTTTTATAAAATCTCTACATTTAAGCAAATGGACTCTCGCTGGCTACTCACCCTCCACCCGCCTAACAGAGAATTTAGCCCTCCTATAATATTTAAAAAGAGATTATTATTAAATAATTGAAATTAGAAATTCTTAACTTTTATCTCTTGTCAGTGTAAAAAGTGTGATTTTTAGAGATGGAATTTTTTTTCATTGTCTTAATGCATTCTTTTCTTAAACCTTTTCTCCACTCGCCCTCTCTAATTATAAGCTTAAACAATTCAGATGATTTTTACTTTCTCTTACTCTATAGAGAGAGAAAAAGTATTGTTTACTAATTTGTTTTTACGCTATTTTTTTTTAACTAGCTACGTACTTGATTTATTTGTTATGTGAAAGATATAATAATTACTTTTTGTCTAATCTAATAAAAGTTTTTTCTCTTCGATCGGTAATGTAATGTAGTAATAGGGGTGGTTTTTTCTGGATATGGTGGCTTAAAATAGTAATTGAATCAAATAAATTATATAAAATTCTTTATCATTTAATTTAAGGGACAAACCTATATACCTTTGAGATTAGAAACAAATTTCAAAATTTCTTAATTTTTCTAAAAAAACTCCATTCTTCATCCCTTATTAAATATGTCGAGAGGGATGGATGGGGGGGGGATATGATATATACTCATCTATTCTTTTCTTTAAAATTTTCCATAAAAATCACTCAATTTTTACTTTTTTTTTTTTTTTTTTTTAATAGGAAAAAAATAAAAAAAATATTGTTCAATCAATTGTACAAATTATCAAAAAGAAACAAACCCTTAAAAAAATTGGACAAAAAAAGAATTATTATACCTTTGAGATTAAAAAATATTATTTTCCAATAATCCATCATCTGAATGTATTGAGGTAAAAATTCTAATTAAAATTGTATTAAATCCTTATTTGAAGCTTTGTTAGCTAAATATCCGATAAACATATCAATATTTTAAATAAAATAATCTTTATTGAATACTTAAAATATGACGATAGAAGACGATTAAAAAAAATATATATATTTCTTTGTTTCAGAAGAGAGGTCTTAAAAAAGCAAATGCATCTGCGTCAAGAGGGCCAAGGGGCCAGTCGATTGAGCCCATCTCTCTGCAAAGGGCCTCTGCCCTATTACGATTCTGTTAGTGAGAATAAAACATCACACACACCTCTCTCCATAATTGAAAGGTATTTATAATTTGCATATTTCACTTGCATAAAGGGTTAACATTTTATTTTTATATTTCCTTTCTTAAAACATTTTATAAAATTATCCTTTGTCTTACCAGAGGGTGTAAACGGGTTACAATCTTTAATATTTTTCCTTAAAAATAAGTGTAAAAAAAATCGTTAATCAATTTTATTTTTTATTTATTTGTAAACTCTTTTTTTCTACACACAAACACTCGAATCTCTGGGAAAATAAAGAGAGTCTTTTAAAAATTATTTCACTTCGAATTTATCCCTAATAAATAAATACGAAAAATAACACTTGGAAGTATTTTATTTTATTGGTGGTGAGTTTTAAGGGTGGGTATATAAAGAGAGTCTTAATAGTTATTTAATTTCGAATTTATTCTCAACGGAATAAAACCCCGTTAGTTTGCAAGTGAAAAGAATTTTTATAAATCGAGAACTTATTTGATAATAATTTAATTGGGCGCTCCGAGAGCAATGCTTGCTGCTTGCCTGCATTTGAGCCGAAACATGAGTCAGTCGTTTGGGATCCTCTCTCTCTCTCTCTCTCTCGTGTTTTTTTTTTATATTGTGTGTGCAAACAAGACGTTCATCCACCAAACTCGTTACTCCGTCTGGTCATCTTAATTATTACGGTAATGATTATTTTCATATCTCATTTGCATAACGAATTAAATTTCTATTTTCAATTTTTTTTTCTCTCTTAAAATATACTTATAAAATTATCCTTTTTTTTTAAATACAACGCTATGATAGAGTCGTGTACCCCAGGGTGCAGGTTGAGAAAGGGTGTAAATCACCCCTTCTAATAAACAAAATAGTATTTTTCTTTAAAAATGAAATTTAAAATAGAAAATAATTTTTTTTTTTTATAAAATCTCTACATTTAAGCAAATGGACTCTCGCTGGCTACTCACCCTCCACCCGCCTAACAGAGAATTTAGCCCTCCTATAATATTTAAAAAGAGATTATTATTAAATAATTGAAATTAGAAATTCTTAACTTTTATCTCTTGTCAGTGTAAAAAGTGTGATTTTTAGAGATGGAATTTTTTTTCATTGTCTTAATGCATTCTTTTCTTAAACCTTTTCTCCACTCGCCCTCTCTAATTATAAGCTTAAACAATTCAGATGATTTTTACTTTCTCTTACTCTATAGAGAGAGAAAAAGTATTGTTTACTAATTTGTTTTTACGCTATTTTTTTTTTTTTTAACTAGCTACGTACTTGATTTATTTGTTATGTGAAAGATATAATAATTACTTTTTGTCTAATCTAATAAAAGTTTTTTCTCTTCGATCGGTAATGTAATGTAGTAATAGGGGTGGTTTTTTCTGGATATGGTGGCTTAAAATAGTAATTGAATCAAATAAATTATATAAAATTCTTTATCATTTAATTTAAGGGACAAACCTATATACCTTTGAGATTAGAAACAAATTTCAAAATTTCTTAATTTTTCTAAAAAAAACTCCATTCTTCATCCCTTATTAAATATGTCGAGAGGGATGGATGGGGGGGGGGATATGATATATACTCATCTATTCTTTTCTTTAAAATTTTCCATAAAAATCACTCAATTTTTACTTTTTTTTTTTTTTTTTTTAATAGGAAAAAAATAAAAAAAAAATATTGTTCAATCAATTGTACAAATTATCAAAAAGAAACAAACCCTTAAAAAAATTGGACAAAAAAGAATTATTATACCTTTGAGATTAAAAAATATTATTTTCCAATAATCCATCATCTGAATGTATTGAGGTAAAAATTCTAATTAAAATTGTATTAAATCCCTATTTGAAGCTTTGTTAGCTAAATATCCGATAAACATATCAATATTTTAGGAATAAAATAATCTTTATTGAATACTTAAAATATGACGATAGAAGACGATTAAAAAAAAAATATTTCTTTGTTTCAGAAGAGAGGTCTTAAAAAAAGCAAATGCATCTGCGTCAAGAGGGCCAAGGGGCCAGTCGATTGAGCCCATCTCTCTGCAAAGGGCCTCTCCCTATTACGATTCTGTTAGTGAGAATAAAACATCACACACACCTCTCTCCACAATTGAAAGGTATTTATAATTTGCATATTTCACTTGCATAAAGGGTTAACATTTTATTTTTATATTTTCTTTCTTAAAACATTTTATAAAATTATCCTTTGTCTTACCAGAGGGTGTAAACGGGTTACAATCTTTAATATTTTTCCTTAAAAATAAGTGTAAAAAAAATCGTTATTCAATTTTATTTTTTATTTATTTGTAAACTCTTTTTTTCTACTCAAACAAACACACGAATCTCTATATAATAAGAAAAAATAATAATTTTTATTTTTTACAGGGGTGACTATCACTAGAGTTCGACTTCTACCTGAGTCATCGGCCTTGTCTTTTGAGCACCCCATCCATTCCAGCGCACTTCGAGTCTCTCTGTACTTGGTAAGTCTAGAGTATCAAATTTTTTTCATTTTATTAATTCATATCACAATTATTAATTACATTTTCTTGCAAAGGTCTCTCTTTCTCTTTAAAAATCTCTCTCTTTCTCTTTTGATTTTGAATGGGAGTATAGCTTTTTTTCCTTTCTCTTACCTCTATATGTGTTAATATATATAGAGAGAAAGTATTGGATTCGTGTCAAAAGTTCGATGTCGAGATTTTGATGGATATACACGTTTTGTATATCCCCCTTCCGGGTTTGTACTTTATAGGAAAGATCGGAGAAATGGTTGCCATGGTAACAAAATATAAACATTTTTCTCTTGAATTCTAATGTATTGGCGAAAACTAAATATATCTCGAAACAAAAAAATCTGCCGTGAAAAGCACAGAACACAACTTTCTCTTCTAAACGTTGAGTGCTGTGCGACCAGTCACACCAGATTTTTTTTTAATATTTTGTTTTTCTGGATTATTATAAAATTCATTATTATATCTTTTAGCATTCTAGCATGGAATAAAATTTCTAATTAACCCTTGTATATTAGATAATATAAAAATATTCCTCCCCCTTACTAAGGGATGCTTTTTAAGTTTATAAAGGAATCAGTTGGTTGAGCTCCTTCCTCTCTATCTATAAAGTAGACTAAGTTAGTTGATTTCTATTCTATTGCGTGAGAATAAATTGTTACACACCCCTATCTCATCTCTCTACAATTTTTCTTTGTCTATTTCATTTCCATAAATTCATAAAAGGGTTAAAATTTTATTTTTATATTTTATAGTTTGAGATTTATCCTTTTTGTTTATTAAATAATCAAATCAGAGGGTGTTTGGGGTTATATATTTCCCTATCTAATTAAAATATTATAACTATTTTTCTCTTGCATCCTACTCAAATATTTGCTTTTTTTCTTATCGGACTAAGACCGAGGAGTTAATTTAATAAAAAATATTCCAAATCAATTAATCATCTTTTTTTTTTTTTTTTTTTAACTAATCCACATGGTTCTCTTAATTTATTTAAGTTTTTATAAGTTAACTTTTTATAAGTCGAAAAAATTCCTTCACTTTCTTTTTTATTTCATTGCATTTTTACAAATATTTAATTTCGCTATTTCTTTTTAATATTACAAATGTTCTCATTTAATTGTCTTCTAATGAAATAATAAATCTTTCAATGAATTTTCTTTTCGGGTAAATGTTTATTCAATTAATAATAGTTTAGTGAAAAATATTTAAAAATTTTTTACTTTTTTCTAATAATTTGCGTTCTACTAAATGATTAAAAAAAAAAAAAATTAGAATACCCATCCATTTTCCCGAAAAAAAAATCTTTTTTAAACTTATGCTTTTCTGTAAATTATTTTTCACTAATTTAAATATTAATATTTACCCCTGCCCTTATTAAAAATTACAAGTCTTTTAATTAATATACTAATTAAATAATTTTCCTTTGTTCCAGGACCTCCGTATGTCAATCAGCGGCCAAGTCGACGAGGGTCATCTGAAAATAATAAACACATACATGTGAGTTGAAGAAAATGATTTAAAAAATACTATTTCATATGTAAATGGAGTTTTTTTCTTTTTATTAAATGGCCTCGGCCTGGTCAGCTTAAACTAGTAAAAAATTTAAAGATTCTATTTGGAAATGTTATTACTAATTAATAAGATCGAGAATGACATTTAAAATATAAATGTTATTTATATATAAAGGGAGATCTTTTCCATTGCATTAAAAAATAATGTCTGAAAAATTTGAACTCATTTGCAAAACAGGAACACGTGGCCCATCGCATTTGAAGTTTGAGAATTTTCAAAATTTTCTTAAAACTAAACATTCCCTTTGATTTCCTCCACTAGGATCTAAATTAATTTTACATTCCAATTAAACTAGAAATTTATTATTTAGAATCTTAAAAAAAAAAAAACTAATAAAAAAAGATAGATTTTTAATAACCCTATCTTCTTCAATTTTAATTATGTATAAATATCTGAATGTTTAAATTCATTCTCGTTCTTGGGCAGTGGTAGAGTGTCCTCCTCTTGTACTAGGGGTTTAAATAATATCCCGTGGGCTAATTAGGATAGAATAATGACATGCGCCTTGAATTCTAATTCTAAAGAGAGATAGATTAAATTGTATCATCTGTCAAAGTTCCTCAGCATAAATCTGTTCATATTTTTAATTTCATCGATTATATAAAATTATATTTAACAAATGTGTATGTTTAGTAAATCCGAATTGAGGTATGAATATTAATTAATATCTTATTTAAATGAAGATCTCGAAAATTATTTCAATAAAGGGGTTATCAAAAGAAATTTCTCTTTTACTTTATTTACGCAATAGATCAACAACTTGAAAATTTACAAACGTGGAAGGGATAAACTTTTTTTGGTAGACAGGTTATAAGGGATGCGAGAGTAAAGATAGGCCTATAATTTAACTATATCAGATAATCAAACAAATATTGCCTCCTCTGAAATTTATTAATATGGAATCCTTTGTAAGGGGGTTTGAATAAAATATTCCTATATACTGTAGTTAAAAATAATATTGGGAAAAAGGATTAAGGGATAAATAGAACAATTATTTAATAAAATAATCTTTATTGAATATTTAAAATATGGTAATACAAGAAGACAAAAAATAATATTAATAAATATTTCTTTATTTCAGAAGAAGGTGCTTTTCCATGATGAGTGTTCCTTATGATCAAAGAAACAGCACACACTCAAATTTTTTTTTTTAATTGTGAACTTTATCTGCATTGCGATAAAATTAGTGAAAATAAAACGTCACACACAGCACATCTCGCTCTTAAAAGGTACGTATTTATTATTTGTATATTTCACTTTCATAAAGGGTTAACATTTTATTTTTATATTTTTTTGTTAATTCTCTTTCTCCTTGTTAACACTTACAGATACACACACACACACACACCCCAACATACGAATCATATTTAGTAAGAAAAAAAGTAATAATAATTTTTATCTTTTACAGAGGTGGTTATTGCTAGAGGTCGACTTCTCACTTCATCATCTTCTTTGTCGTTTGAGCATCAACGACTCAGGGCCCCTCGACGCTCTCTCTCTGCACTGCGTAAGTCCTGACATTCAAATTTTCACAATTTCATTTTATTGGGAAAGGTCATTCTTTCTTTTTTAAAATCTCGGGTATAAAAACCCCCTCATTTTATATTTTATTATCATTTAAATCCACCACTCTCTTTTTTGATCATCTTCAACTTGCACCAGTTAGGTTTTTGAATGGGTGGGTTGCTTTTTTACTTTCTCTTACCTATATGTATATGTTAATTCAGGGTGGCTACAGACCTGGAAAACCTTTAAAACCTGGAATTATCAGGGAATTTAATGGGACCGGGAATTATGATGGAAATATCAGGGAATTTTGAAAAGTATCAGGGAAATTTATTATAACTTTTTACTCAATCAATTATATATGACAGTGAGAAAAAATAAATTCTATTAAATTTCTATATTATCGCGCCTTCTAAAGCTAGGTCAAATTAGTTATTAACTTGATTTTGCTATGTGACTATTTTCACGATGTAGTAGACCTATTGCCCAAACAAATTTTATGGCTCAAGAAATTGTAACAAATTTTTTTATTGTTTTTTTTTTTATTTAGGGTAGGGCTACTCGGCCATTTTTTTTTTCTATTGTTTTTTTTTTTTTTTTTTTTTTTAAAACATTCACACTTTTTTCTCATTCACACTCACACTCACACACACATTCACACTGTCTTTTCGGCAACTCAGGCCATATAAGACATTTACGATAACCGTTATTGAATAAATATACATATATAGGGTCCAGGCATTCTTATTTAAGCCATCTGGTATCCAATTGGCTTAAATAAAATCATCGGACTGCCTGGGGTCCGAACCCGCGACGTTTGGTATACGAGGTTAGCACGCTAACCTCTACACCACGCCCCGAGGGCTTTTCTATTGTTATTAACCATTAAATTTCTTTATCAAAAGAACATCAATTTTTTACTTTCTCTTACCTATATATGTTAATATATAGAGATGAGGTATTGGATTCATGTCAAAAATTCGATGTCGAGATTTTGATACACGTTTTGAAGTCCCCTGAATCAAAAAAAAAGTGGTTTTCGCGACATGATCTGTCTGTCTGTGTGTGTCTGTGAAGAAAATATCTCAAGAACGAAAAGAGCTAGGAGCTTGAAATTTTTTATTCAATTTAGGCTCACCCCTCTCACGTGACACTAAGCTTTTGAACAAAATCGGCAAAAAAGTTCTAGTACCTTACTGATGCACTTTTTGAACATGCATACTTGGCCATAAAAGCTACATTAAATCTAAATATACTTTTAGAAAGATTGGTTTAATACCCCCGGACTATAAAAGTTTGGCCACACCTGTCCTATATTGTTACTATGGAAATATTTGTTAATTAGAAAAAAGTACTAGTAAAAAAAAAAATAGGTGTTGGCTGTGTCTTCTACACAGCCGGTGGCTTTTTAACGTGACAACGTCTTTTGCTTGACTTCAAAAAAAAAATTTTTTCTCTTACCTATATTGAAATATAAAGAGAGAAAGTATTGTTTTTTTTTTACTAGTAGTTTGTTTTCATAAATAAACATGTTCAAACATTTTCATTGAAACAATATATGACAGAGGTGGCTTTTTTTATCCATTAAATAAAGGCGACTTATGCTTAAAAAATGAGGTTTTTCGAGAAAAAACTAATTTTAGCGTTAATTACTGGGGATTTTTTTATTTATTCTATTAGAGGTTATCTTTCTGCACCAAATGACATCTCATTTAGTCTGATCTGATTAGCCGTTCGGAATCTACAGGGGTTTAAACTTTCGAAAAACGAAATCCCGCCGAGTGCTCTCATGCGGTAAAATGACGTCATATCAAAAAAATGAAAAAATTACCTCTGGGCATTGGACCACTCTTTCTAAAACTATATTTAGATTTAATGTAGCTTTTACGGTCAAGTAGCTAGGCGTTACATAAATAGGGCTATTTTTCGATATTTTTTTGCCTAAAAAATGAGGTTTTTTGAGAAAAAACTAATTTTGGAGTTAATTACTCCGGATTTTTTTATTTATTCTATTAGAGGTTTTCTTTCTGCACCAAATGACATCCTATTTAGTCTGATCTGATTAGCCGTTCGGAATCTACAGGGGTTTAAACTTTCAAATTAGAATTTACCGCAGCACGGTAAAATAAAATGGTGGGAAAAAAATAAATGGTGAAATCTTTAGCTGAAAACTCATTCTTTCTAACCGTATATTTCCCATAATTATATCTCTTAAGACAGAAGAGTTATTAAAGCCGATAAACTTTTTCGTGCATGCCCCTCTAACCTGCCTCTATAGACACATGATTTGTAAGACGTTGTCACGTCAAAAAAAATACTTTTTCTCTATTTATTTCAATATATGTAAAAGAAATTAAAAATAGTTTGAAGTCAAGCAAAAGACGTTGTCACATTAAAAAGCGACCGGCTGTGTAGAAGACAGAGCAACACCAGATTTTTTGTTATTATACATAAAATTAATTTCAAACAATTTAACGACTTCTTGAGATAAGGTTATATTGTATTAAGAAAATGTTCATAAGACAAGTATTTTTTTTTCTCATTGTCAGATATCAGGGATTGAGTAAAGATTTGCTTGTCTCATCATCTATATTTTTTGAACTCATTATCATACAGTAAAAGGAAGGTTCATTATTCAAACATTGATTGGAAAAAATAAATTTGTTAATGCTTAAAAGATATAAGTAAATTCAGGATAGAAGAAAAACAGCAGCTAAGTCGTATTTCATTAATTTAATTCCCATCATGTTGACGTTTCGATTCCGGTTGGGATCATCCTCAGAATAGCTGGGGAATCGAAACGTCAACATGATGGGAGTTAAATTAATGAAATACGACTAGCTGCTGTTTTTCTTCTCCTTTTCTCCTATCCTGATTGATCTATAAGCTCTACTTAATATAATTAAAGTTTTTGGCTGCTTTTTTGAAAAAAGATCTTTAATCAAAACTTTAGACATCTTAATTACACGAATAAAAATTTTAAATCATGGAAAAATAGAAAAATGTCTCCAGAAAACCTGGAATTATCAGGGAAATTTCAAATCATTTCTCTGTAGCCACCCTGTTATAAGGACACTGGATAATGTTTACTTTTGAATTTATTTCTTATTCTAGGACACTCTCAGGACCTTTCAGCAAACTCGGTCAAATCATTTAATCAATAAAAGAGAGATCAGCCAAAGGACAATGTTTAACATTAATTATTATCAAAAATATATTTCTCTTTCCATCATCTTGAAAAATTTTCTTATTCTATGTATTATAATTTATTCTCTAATTAGTCATTTTAAATTTCAAATGCTCGCTCACTGTATATGGCATTCAGTTTTGCATAGAAATTATTGGAACGAGTTCGTCGCCAAAGTGGTTTAGATCGAAAATGCTTTTCTCTCTCTCCTTGTTTTCTCTTATTTTAGCTATAATAATTATAAAAAAACATTTAATATTTATATATAAATTTTATAAAAACACTGCTTCAATTATCTTTTATCTTTATATATATTTTTTTTTTTTTTTTTTTGCTTTTATGCGATTAATTAAGTTTGACATCCAATTAGAAAATTCTCATGGTACTTTTTTATCATCAAGTTCATTATAATTATTAAGGTTAATCGGATAGTACATCGTAAGTCATAATAGAATCTAAATTTTTTTTTAAATAAAATTAAAAAATTTGAAATGCCAAAATTCCTTATTACAATTTAGTCGTGACCTATCAGAGTTTATAATTGTATTAAGTTAATAATTTAATTACCAAAAATAATAAATGAATGACTTTTGACTCGAGCAGTTTTTCACGTAATATAGAACTGGCAACATTGCATTCATCAACTATCTATTTTAAATCTTAAACGCCTTTAAATTTTATTTTATTTAATATATTACAATGTTTACATGCAAATCAGTTTAAACACAATGGACGATTTGCGAGAAAAAATATTGTAAAATTGAAAAAAAATGTATCTTGACATAGAGATAAGACACTTATGTTATGCGACGTTGCCAGGCTGGTCTGACTCTCGAGAATTCATTATTTTTAAATATTAGCGACTGTCATTTTGGAGAATTTTTTTGACTTTCTTGTTAAAATATCTTTAAAAGCGGTCGGCAGAAACTTTTGGTTTTATTTTTAACGTATTCCTCGGAGGTGAATTAATAAAACCTGTAAGTTTTTTTGTTTTTGTATCATTTGCACAGATGCCTATATAATTCGATATGTGTGAATTTCGTCGTTATTCCCCATAGGCTACATGTAAAATTTTAATTTTTTAGAAAATTAATTACACGATAACCCTGTGTCAGATCTGCTTCAAAATTTTATTTTATACGTATTTCTGATAGTGATTAATAACATATTAAAAAATTAGTTTTTTAATCTACCAAAGTGCTTTTAATGTCCGAACAACCTAAGCCTTTAAAAAAGCTTTTTTTTTCCAAACAATTATTAATTACAGTACATTTTTTAAAATATTTATTTCTCTTTGGTAATAATAAATACTTTACAAAATAAAAATCATATTTTATTTTAAAATAGAGACATTTTTGTGTTGTTAATCCTATATAAATGTGAGTCGTAATATATTTATAAAGGCTTTTTAAATATCTCACTTTTACTTTCTCTATCCTATAAATATATATATACGAAAAGAGCTATGAGGCTGAAATTTTTTTTATTTAAGTTAAACACCCCCGGGACCGGAAAAAATAAGCTTTTAATCAAAATCGGCCAAAGAGTACTAGTACTTTACTGATGTACTTTTTCAGTTTTTTTCGATTTTCTCAAAATTCGCTCTAACGATTTTGATTAAAATTCAAAAATCAATTATTTTTTAGATGCTCTTTCAAATGTATATTCTCGTTTTGCCCTCAAAATTGTTTGAAGCACACTTTACTCTTGTGCTTCATAGGGAAGATAGGAGAAATGGTTGCCATGGTAACAAAATATAAATATTTTCCCATACTTATAAATTTTACATCTGAATTCAAATATTCCCTACTGCCGGAAACTAAATACATGTCGACACAAAAAATCTGGTGTGACAAGCACAGAACACAACTTTCGATTACCGAAGGTAAGAGAAAGTTGTGTGCTGTGCGCCAGTCACACCAGATTTTTTTAGTATAGGAATTTTGTTCGAGCTTTATTTTATTAATTTTTTCTCTGTATTTGTAATATAAAAGAAATTTATTCCGGAGATTTCGGGAAAAAAGCCGGAGAGTACTGGTCTAAAATTGCAAAACATTTTCACTGTAATTTTCAAACAGCTTTCAAAAAGTACAATACATTTGTAAACGCCTTATACTAAATTTAGTAAGTTTTAGTTTATGTAATTTGTTTCCTACACAAAAATTGTAAAATCACCAAAATTTTTTTTACAGCGTAGAGCGAACTTCTGGTGACAAAGGTCAAGGGTTCGCATCCCGTCCTAGGCCATTGTAAATTAAATAAAGTATGAATGAATTGACGATAAAAATTTCTCCCAGTCAAATTGTAACAGTGATTTATTTACAAATAAAAAAAGACCATGATAATATTTGAATTCTCTTCTAAAAAAAAAAAGTTAAATTAAATTTTTACTTTCTCTTACCTATGTATATATGTAATATATATATATAGAGAGAAAGTATTGGTTTCATGTCAAAAATTCGATGTCGAGATTTTGATGGATCTTCACGTTTTGAGGTCCCCTGAATCCAAAAAAGTGGTTTTCGCGACATGGTCTGTCTGTGGGTGGGTGGGTGGGTGGGTGGGTGGGTGTGTGTGTGTTCAATTTTAAGCATGAAGGAATTGAGCTATGAGGTTGAAATTTTATATTTAAGTTAAACACCCCCCGGGACCGGAAAAATAAGCTTTTAATCAAAATCGACCAAAGAGTACTAGTACTTTACTGATGCACTTTTTCAGTTTTTTTCGATTTTCTCAAAATTTGCTCCAACGATTTTTTTTTAAATTCAAAAATCAATTATTTTTTAGATTCTCTATAAAATGTATATTCTCATTTTGTGATTGAAATCTTCTGAAGACCACTTTACTCTTGTACTCCATAGAAAAGATAGGAGAAATGGTTGCCATGGTATCAAAATATAAATATTTTCCCATACTTATAAATTTTACATCTTGAACTCAATTGTACCCTACTGTCGGGAACTAAATATATGTCGACACAAAAAATCTGGTGTGACAAGCACAGTACACAACTTTCGATTACCGAAGGTAAGAGAAAGTTGTGTGCTGTGCGTCAGTCACACCAGATTTTTTCCCTACGAGTTTAATTCCATAACCGTCAAAATCAATAGACTATTGGAAAAAATTGTTTTGTTAATTCATCTAAAAATTCTTCGTGAATTTTTTATTTTATATTATTTATTAAAATCTACTCTATATAGATTACCATTCGAATTTCATTAATTTTTTTTTTCTTTTTTATTTTTTTTTTACTTCTTTACTAGTTTTTTAAAATGGTGATTATAATATCGATAAATAATTTTCATTTGTTCCCTAGCGTCAGTGGTTCATTCCCCTTGTATGCGTAGGCGTTTCCTAATCAGTATTCGAAATAAAATTATGCTTTCCATTTGTTGGAAAACATATTTCATTTTGAAAAATGTTTCTTTCTTTAAAATTTCAATTAAAATTTTTTTTTTTTTTAATTGCTTTTAAATTTTTTTTATTAATGTTCGAATATAATAAATTTCAACGTGGAGCACGTGAAAAAATCACAAGTGAAAAGTGTGACTAAGTACTCCGCTCTCCCCTAATGTGGACTTGAGTTGACTCAAGAGAACTAACCTTTAAGGGACCGCTAGGTGTATTTTATATGAAACGACACCATCGACATCTACACTCATGTAACGGTCCCTTAGTGGTTAGTTCGCTTTAGTCGTAGCAAGTGCACAGTACTTAAAAACGACTGCAGAATAAGCAGTCTAAACGTTGTACAATATTATATTTTTAATAAATAATTAATACAAATGTTTTTTTACGATTTCTATTATACAATTTAAAAATGAGGAAAACTTCCCTCTTCTTTGGCTCCAACTTCTTTGAAATAATTTATGATTTAAGCATTATATGCCAATTTCAGTAAACCCTGAGCGATTTCATATATTATTGATTTATAGATACTTCAATAAAGATAAATATTTTTTATTTAAAGAGAAAAACAAACGATTAGAATAAAAATTTGATTAAAATTTGTTGGTCGTAAAAAAAAAATCTGGTGTGACTGGCGCACAGCACACAACTTTCTCTTACCTTCGGTAATCGAAAGTTGTGTTCTGTGCTTGTCACACCAGATTTTTTGTGTCGACATGTATTTAGTTTCCGACAGTACAGTATATTCGATTTTCAAGATGTAAAATTTATAAGTATAGCGAAATATTTATATTTTGTTAACATGGCAACCATTTCTCCTATCTTTCCTATGAAGAACAAGAGTAAAGTGGTCTTCAGAAGATTTCAATGACAAAATGAGAATATACATTTTAAAGAGCATCTAAAAAATAATTGATTTTTGAATTTAAAAAAAAATCGTTGGAGCAAATTTCGAGAAAATCGAAAAAAACTGAAAAAGTGCATCAGTAAAGTACTAGTACTCTTAGACCGATTTTGTTCAAAAGCTTCGTGTCACGTCCCATGGGGGTGCCTCACTTAAATATAAAATTTCAATCTCATAGCTCTTTTCGTTCTTGAGATATTTTGTTCACAGACAGACAGACACACACACAGACAGACCATGTCGCGAAAACCACTTTTTTGGATTCAGGGGACCTCAAAACGTGAAGATCCATCAAAATCTCGACATCGAATTTTTGACATGAATGCAATATTTCTCTCTATATATATATTAACATATATATAGAGGTAAGAGAAAGTAAAAAGAAAATAATGCAACAGTGTAACTAAATTTACGTTCAATTCAATTTCATTGCACATGCAATTATAATAATTCGATAAAAAAAAATAAATTAATTAATTAAAATTGTGTGGGAGTGTCGAATGGAACATAACACAAATAACCTTAGAATGAAATTATCTTTCAACTTACGTAAATCGAGAGAGATGGAGAGGGAAAGAGAATAAATTCATTATTTATAATGACGTCAATCAATTGTTTTAAGGTAACAATTTTAGATTCAAATTAAAATTAATTGTACAAAAATTATTATATGAAATGTATTAACAGGATGCCAACAAAAAGGCTCGCTGATTTTAAAATTAAATAACTTGAAAACAAAGTTCTATAGAAGTGAAATTCAAATACTTGATATACAAGTTTCAAAATTAGTTACAAATGTTGCCACCAGGTGGCGCCTGTTCGTTGTAGTTAAGAATATTCTGAAATCCAGAGATTTGTCTTCAGATAGTAGAAACGTGAAGTTAGCCTAACAAAGGGAATGGGTGAAGTCATGTATTCTATGGAAAAACGTGTTCTAGAACTCTGTACTGTGACTAAATGGAGCGCCACCTGTTGACAATATATATAACTAATTTTGGAACTTATGGATCAGATTTTTAAAGTTTTTATAATAAACAAACATTTTGATTCATTCTCCATTTGATCAATTATTTAATATCAGAGTCCGTGGACCTGTATAATCTTGAAAGGGACAAAGTGATCACATACTTTCCGAAAAGGAGAAAAAGTATCTAAAAAATTATTTTTTTTTAAATTTTAAAATAGGCACCATTTAGTCATTTATTGTTGGAAGGGGAGGCCTATAGGGTCCCCATCCTCCCCCTAAAAATATTAATATTTAATTTCAATCACCCAAAAGTTCTTTATATTAATAAATGCTAATTTGAATGCAGAACTAAATCATTATTACCCCCACTACCCTCCTCTTCTTGAATGTGCCAGTGCCTCTCCTACACCAGAAAATTCGCCCGCCCGCCTCCCTTTAACTAGGACCGCCACCTTCAGTGTCTTTGTAGAAGTATGGTGATCCCATATCTCTCATCCCGACAAGCCCATTGAATCGATTTTATCCCATTGTGTTCCTTAAATGTTTTTTACACACCAATGGAGTGGAGGAGGGGACGGGGGAGTGGGAGATTTTCCCCCTGAGCCCCGTGTCACCGGTTATGTATAAAACGCTAATAAAATTTAATTAAAATAACATTAAATTTTAATTTTTACAAAGCACATACATTAAACGGAGGTTTAAAATTCTTTATGGAATTTTTTTTACGTCTAACTAGGACGCTTTGCTATCCAAACAAGTGTTTAATTAAACTTAGTTATTAAATCTCTTTAGAAGCTGAAACAATTTTAATTTGTTTGAATAAATTAAATAAATATTTCAGAGAAAAATTTCAGAGTTGACTAATCATAATACATTTATCCATATTCTACGTATTTTTGTTTATAGGAGACAGGGAAGGCAACGCCAATGACTCTTTCAAGAACTTTTGTAATCTGAAAATGGTTTGGCTATAGGTTTTTCTTAATATTGGAATTATTAATATAATAAATAAAATAAAAAAGCAATTCTTATCAAGAATTCTTACTACACAAGAGAGAAGTGAAGCTTATTTGCGCATAATTCACATCACGATAGGAAAACGATTAGTAAATTTGTAAAATTTGTTTAAATAATTTTCAATGAGTAAGTTAATCCAAATATGCTGGGCTTCTATGAATAAATAATTACCTCTTTCCAAACTAAACCACAGTAAAAAATATGATTAAAGATCAAAATATAAAAACCTTGTAGTTTATATTGATAATAAATTTTAAATATAAATTCAAAATAAATATTTTATTTTGCATATCCATTTTTATTTTTTTAAGCATATGTATTATTATTTTTTGTGGTGATTCATTCTCTTTTATTTATTTATTTGAATAAAATTATTTTAATAAACGATTTTTAAACAAATATTAGCTCGAGATTATTTTTACTTTCTCTTATCTATATATTAATTTAATATATAGTGAGAAAGTATTGCGATCAAATCAAAAATTCGATGTCGAGATTTTTTTAAAATGTGTGAATTGCTTTTTTATTTTATCGAAAGAAATAATCTTCTAATAATAATTCCTATATTCTAAAGTCAATGCGTTTTCGGCGTTCTAGAAAGGCCAGAAAAGATTCAAAGGCGTGGCCTTCCCTGCCCTGAATCCAAAAAAGTGGTTTTCGCGACATGATCTGTCTGTCTGTCTGTCAGTGTGTGTGTGTGTGTGTGTGTGTGGGTGTGTGTGTGTGTGTGTGTGTGTGTGTGTGTGTGTGTGTGTGTGTGTGTGTGTGTGTGTGTGTGTGTGTCTGTGTTCAATTTTAAGCATGAAGGAATTGAGCTGAAATTTTATATTTAAGTTACACACCCCCCGGGAGCGTGAAAATAAGCTTTTAATCAAAATCGGCCAAAAAGTGCTAGTACTTTACTGATGTTCTTTTTCAGTTTTTTTCGATTTTCTCAAACGATTTTGAATAAAATTCAAAAATCAATTATTTTTTAGAAGCTCTTTCTAATGTATATTTTTATTTTGCCCTCAAAATTGTTTGAAGAACACTTTACTCTTGTACTTTTTAGGAAAGATAGGAGAAATGGTTGCCATGGTAACAAAATATAAATATTTTCCTATGTTTTTAAATTTTACATCTTGAATTCTAGTACATGGTGGATGGATGGTGGTAGTATATCGGTAGAAACTAAATATATGTCGATACAAAAAATCTGGTGAGACAAGTTGTGCGACCAGTAACATCAAATTTTTATGATGTTGAACAATATGCTTAAAAAAAATATATATTTTTTAAAATGTGTAATAGCGGGGCAAATTTTAAGAAACAACGAAGAGATTTTGGACTTGGAACTACTATTTTCTACTAATTGACTTATATATAATTACAATTCTACTAATTGACAAACAACAATATGCAAAATATTTTTTTTTTTTTAAGTTTTCTCTGAAAAATAATATATATAAACTGGCTATGTAATGTCGATACACCTCAAGGGCTTGGGAAACAACAAAATGTATCAAAATGGAAATTATTTCCGAAAAGTGTTCAACAAAAATAATTCCTAGTGAAAAATAATAAACCTTCTGTAATAAGAGCATGTAGATTGAAAGAATGTAGATTGTATCGAATGTAGATTGAAAGAAAAAAAAAAATTATATTTTTTTCTCTTGTATGGAGTTTGACATTTGAATTAAAAAATAAAAAGTAAATTTCTAATTTAAGAAAGAAAGAGGAGAGAGAAAAAGAGAGGACGTAAATTAATTGGACACAAAAAAAAAGGTCAAAGAGGACACTTTTATCTTGTTACTAACCTAATTTCCGACCTTAAAGGGCTGAGATAATAAATATTATTAACAAAAAAAAAAAAAAAAAACTAAATGGAAGGATCTTTGTGTCGGTCGTGTGATGGCAAAGTTAATTCAAAATTAAACGAATAAAAAAAGCTTAGAATGTACTTACAGAGTCAGTAACGTAAAAAAGCGAAAATGTTAAAGAAGCGATGAATTCAACTTAGGTAGAACAAAAGAGAAAACTAAAATTAGTTGTTTGTTATTTTATTAAATAGTGAATGGCATTAAACTAACTAACATTAAAAAACCCCCTAACTGAACTCTAGTGAAAATAAATTTAGAAAACAAATAATAGAAAAGCAAAATAAAATAAATATTTTGTACACAAATATGCAAAAGGTGATGGGTCCTTTTTTCCTTAAAAATTTTATATCTACCATATAATAATAATAAAAAATCTGGTGTGACTGATCGCACAGCACACAACTCTCTCCTACCTTCGGTAATCGGAAGTTGTGTTCTGTGCTTGTCAAACCAGTTTTTTTTTGTCGATTTATATTTCGTTCCCGTTGATACGTATATGAAAATCCCAAATGGCCCTCGGGCTTGGTGTTAGCGTATCTACCTCCTATAACAAACATCGCGGGTCCGGACCCCAGGCAGTCCGATGATTTTATTTAAGCCATTTGGATACCAGATGGCTTAAATAGAAATGCCTGAACTCCAAATAGATATTTTCAATACAACGGTTATATTCAAAAGTCTTATATGGCCTAAGTTGCCGAGAAGACTGTGAATGTGTGTATGAGTGTGAGTGTGAATGAGAAAAAGTGTGAAGGTTAAAAAAAAATATTTTTTGTTACTATGACAACCATTTCTCCTATCTGTTGTGCCCGAAAATTTCTGAATATTTATAATTAATAATTTAACATAATTAAAGGAAGTCTGACTATATCAAATAAATGATGACTCACAGTCTAGACATAAGAAGATAAGAAAGATCTAATTCTTTCCCACCGATAATAAAATTATTATCATCAATATATCATATAGCAACTGGAAAGAAAAACAAGAGAGACTTCTCACGATATTTGAAACTGTCAAATTGCTAAAAGACGATCACTAGGCAACATGAACTGCCAAGTTGCATCTGGACGTCATCAAAATTTATAAAGAATAAGCATTTACCGTGGGACCCTATGTCCCCACCATCAATCAGGTTGCTATATAAGCTCCAAGTCAGAAAGAAGCATTAGCATTGCCTCCCGACTCACGTACCGTACAACATCTAAATTTTATAATAGGGGAGCTTTGCCTCCCGACTCACGGGCCATTACACATGTATATTTTATAACATAACCTCCTATATCTTTATATACTATCACGAATGTATACATATATATATTCCCAGTTCATAATAAAACTATTATAATTTCAACTACATCTTTTATTGGTTGACCTGGTTCCAAGTAACCAAGAGAATACTTGGTGGTGGCGGCGAAAACTACTACTGGAAGAACATCTAAGACAACAACTGGACATAACAAGTTGGTGGCCATAACATATCTTTCCTATGAAGTACAAGAGTAAAGTGTGCTTCAAACAATTTTGAGAGCAAAATGAGAATATACATTTGAAAGAGCATCTAAAATATAATTGATTTTTGAATTTTAATCAAAATCGTTGGAGCGAATTTTGAGAAAATCGAAAAAAGTACATCAGTAAAGTACTAGTACTCTTTGGCATATTTTGTCAACCATGTCAAAACCACTTTTTACTTTCTCTTACCTCTATATATGTTAATATATATAGAGAGAAAGTATTGGTTTTATATCAAAAATTCGATGTCGAGATTTTGATGGATATTAACGTTTTGAGATCCCCTGAATCCAAAAAAGTGGTTTTCGCGACAGTTTACTCGCTTGCTTCCCAGTCTATTTTTACTTTTTCTACTTTAAAGGCTAGATATCTCTTAAACAAAAAGGATAGAAATACGAAAGCTTGTGATGAAAACGAATGAAAATCAATTTTTCACGCAAAATCGGCCAAACGAGTATCCTTCCAGGGTCTCAGTCCCAACCAGGCCGGTGAATATGGGTTTTACTGTATATAAACATCATTTTAAAAACTATTTAAAAGGATTTTATCGACATTAAAACTCATTTGGCTAGTTACGAATTTTTTGAGTAATGGTGAACACCCAGACATAAAATTCCAAAAAAGTTTTTTTTTTTGACTTTTTTATTAGACGTCGATAATCATCAAATCTCGAGATGAAAAAAAAATTCCAATTTCTGAGGATGATAATTCGAAAATTCTTCTTTAGAATAAAATGTTCAAAACAAGAATCGAGGAGTAAATTCACACAATTGAAGTTTTTTGCCCTATTTATATATTTTTTTTTAAAGCTGAAGAATAAAATGTCGCTATTTGAAACTCTCACTACAACATTGTTGTTGTTTATTTATTCAAATACCAAGTAATAAAGTAAAAAAAGACAGTGTGATGGTGGGGGAGCTTTAAATTGCTGGTTTGTTGTTGTTTGTGTGGGAACCTGGGCTGTGTTGAGCTCGGGGCCATTAGAGTCGTGTGCACGAGGCGTGACGTCACCTGGAGGCTCCGCCCCCCGCCATTGACGTCAGCAGTAACGCGGCCCCAAATCACAGCGCCCACAAAAATACAAAAAAAAGAGGTGAGACAACCCCTCTTTTTTAATATCTCGAGTTTTTTGTGTTTTTAAAATTAAAATAGAAAAAAAAAAAAAAAATTGAATGGATAGTTTGTATTTATTTATACTTTTAAAAAAATTTGGCTTGTTTGATTGTACTTATAAAGTAAATTAACTTTTATGAGTAGTTTAATACTCCAAAGATAAGCCAAAATAATTATGGGGAAAAAAAACAGAGGATGATACTCAAAAAATGAGGTTTAAAAATTGAAAATATAGGAAAAAAAAAAATTACAAAGTGTTATAAGAAATATTATGAAATGATACAACAAATACACTAAATTCTATTCTCTTTCAGGATTGATGTAAAATTTTTAAATTCATAAATTTTAAAATAAATAAATAAATAAATGGTGTCATTTATTTATTATATCAAAACAGTCACATATTAAATTTCATGAAATTCAATTGCAATGTGTTGTGATGGTTTAATAACCTCCAATTTCATGCCAAATGATTAATGACATGGCATAATTAATGCCAGAGGTGGCATAATTTCGTAATAATTAGTTTCCAGCCATTGTCATTTATCTAGCTTGCTTCAGATACGTGCGATATGTTTGATGATTCAGGTAAATAATTTAAATAAAATTATACAAAATTCTTTCCTTTCTTTTTTGAGAAGCAAATTATATAGAAGAGATTCAAAAAAAAAAAAATCAAATTTTCGGGCATACAAATACTATTAGGTATTTTTATATTCATTTAGCAATATGCAGGGTGGGTGTGATGTGACGAAAAAACTAGAGGTATGGAAAGATTATGTGGAGAAATTATTCGCGGCATACCGTATGTAGGGATGAAACAATTAAATACAAGTACTTTCCCGATACTTTTCTTTTGATACCAAGTACTTTTGGTATCGATACTTTGGAATCGAGTACCAAGTAGGTATCGGTCAAAAATATTAGCTAGTATCGATACTCGGTGCACGTTCGCGATGATTAGTTAAGTCGGAAGAACACTTAAATTTTATTTCGTAAATTTGTACTTATTTACAATAGAAATAAGTGGAATGGTTTGAAGCACTGTATTTTACTTTTTATTATTGAAGTGTTTAACAGGGAAACATCCAAAATTATTATTTTTGGATAGTACCTCAAAAACTGAATTTTTTCTTAGTTTTTTCTTTGTTATAACCGATCGTTATCGAATAAAAGTATCGATACCTCAGTGGTATTGTTTCATTCCTAGGCATGAAAGCAAAGCACACTTCTTTCGATTACCGAATGTAAGAGAAAGTTGTGTAAATATTTTTGGCATTATCTTTAAATCTGTTTTATTAGGAAAAATGTAATTAACAAATCGGCTCTGAAAGGATGGGGTTAATTTTATATTGAAATAATAACTAGGTTCCTACGTACGCAGGGTAGCTAAAATACAATAGTTGGGTCCGAGGCTTTTACAAGCCTTTGGTTTTGATTCAGTTCAAATGAATGTCAGCACCGGCTGTCGACAGTTTGACAGTGGAAAGGGAGAGAAACAAAAGGTCAAAGGTGAACCTCGCACTCCACTCAAGGACTCTCCTATCTATGTATATGTATGTGTTGAAACATACAAGTACCATCATAAGAGTGGCACTGGAGGCCATTTTGCAGCCCTGGTTCTTCTGTCCCTTTCAAATAAATCAAAACTTTTATTTATTTAAACAACCTTCACTAAATGCGATTAATCTTTTTGAGATATAAAAAAAAAAAAAAAAA
>JAKCPI010031810.1:0-25673 GCA_023213315.1 Euborellia annulipes | reverse complement strand
AAATGATTAATGACAAAATAATTAGAATATATTCAATCTAATTTAAATGTAGTAGAAAGAATGAACAAAGCAACTAATTTATATTGCACTTTATTGTCAAATCAGGGCCGGCGTTTCGGTCGCATATGGGACCATCTTCAGGGTTAGGTTAATGTCTGAAAATATACATATATCCTCGCCAAGTTGTATTGGGCATACACACAAGTGTAAATGGCTCAACCATGTTAATGCCCAAAAATTTTTTTATTTTTTCTTATGAGATAGCAACTGTGAAAGCCTAAATACCAAAACTTGAAAGTGGCCACGAAAAACCACTTTGTGGAACGTCCACTGATTGTCATCGATATAACTAATTTAAATAAATATTTAACCCTAAATTACCTCAGAAGTCGAGAGAGATTTTAAATTCAAATTTTAATTACTATCAATTATTTCGTCACGGGGATATTAAGAAAATTGTGGTTTTTAATAAAGGGGGACTTTTAGAAAGAACGCGAATACAAGCATCTATCAAATGTGAGAATATACAAATTTATTTTCATATCTATGAAATCTGAATATACTCTAAGATAAAGTGTTAATTTTTTTAATTTATACAAGCATTTTCGTGGAATTCATGCGGATGATTTATTTTTGGATAAAATTAAGGGTTTTAAATATCTTTATATAGATCCCCTTTTTTTTCCTTTTGTAAAAAGATTTTTATAAAGGCGAATGAATGTTGAGAGAGAAATATACATTCTCAATTAAATGAGAACATCAGTGAAAGGCATTCTGGTGAATAGTTCGCAGCTGGGGGTAGGATTCAAGGGTTGCCCTACGCCCGGCCCTCGCACGCAACCCATAGGCAAAGCACGCACCCTGTACGTTTGCATGCACGCATGCAGTGCACTTGTCTTATGCTTGAATGTCACGGAAATAACGAGCCCGCTAAAAGGAGTTCAAACCCTAACATAGGAGCCAAGGGAGAGAGACTCAATTGCCCTCTGTTTGAGTACAGAAGATTCGCAGTTAGTGAAAGGTTACATGCAATTTTAGATTTATTCAATTTTCATTTTCAAGACTTAACTAAAAAAAAAGGTGTGCATGAGAAGAGATCCTTAGATTTTGGAGAAGAGAAAATATTGATATCACTTGATTTCAAAACCAAGAATCAACAAAGAAAAACTAATTACGAAGTATAAATTAATTACTAGAGACCGGACAAAAAAGCATAAAAAAAATGGAAAAAAGTGCTTAAAAAACATGAATAAAAAAGTTGTTAAATAAGCATATAAGTTGAAAAAAAGCATCTAATAAGCAATTTTTACTCATACCAATGGCGTATACAAATTTTTTTTTTAAAGAAATTAAATTTATTCCGCCCCGCCCTGCGAAAAATTTTTTTTTTGCGGAACCAAATTTTTTTCACCCTGCGGAAAAATTTTTTTACAGAGCTATATTTTTTCACACTGCGGGGTTTTTGGAAATTTTTTTTTTGGGGGCGCCCCCCCCCCTTTATATACGTCCCTGGTGTATGCGTATGTGAATGGGAAAAAAGTTTTTTAATAAAAAAAAAAAATTATAAATTAAATTAAATTAAATTAAATAACAATTTATTGATATTATCATATAACATTAAATACATAAGTAAATGTTATTTCTAGCTTCTTCTTGGCTTCAAATATACAATTTTCGATCCAAGATGGCAGGCTTGATGGGCGGCAGACTCCTTCTCTTCCAAATATATTTGAGGGGAAAAAAGTTTAAAAAACCTCTTCTTTTTTTTTTTTTAATTTATTAAAAAAATTAAGAAAGGGGGGGGGGATTAAAAAAATAAATAAATAAAAAATGAGAGAGAGGGAACATAAACGCAAGTATAACACATTAGATCGGCCTAGACTTACTCAGCCGTATTCCAGCAATCTCTGATTCCAATGAAACTCGCATTTCCTGAGAACTTATTTACGTGGTTTTCCATATGGTCTATTAGGGCGTCTTCACCTAATCCAACCCTAATAATATAATATATATAATATAATTATAAATATTCGTAAAATAAGTTCAAATAAGCACGAAAGGGAAAAAGCATAAAAATTCAAAAAAAGCAAAAAAAGCATAAAAAATGCAATCTCAATGTACTTAGTTTTTCCTAATTCGTATAGAAATTAAATATCTAATGGTTGCTTATAAAATTCAGCAATAAGCATTTTGCTTAAAATCCGGTCTCTATTAATTACCAACAGTTTTCTATAACAAAAATATATCTGTTAGTCTTTTTCTAGTTAAAATGGAGTAGTCTGAAAGAATCGCATCAATGAGGATGAACTTGATTTTTTGGATTACGAGCAAAAAAGTGTGTGAGCTATCCTTAAAGGGATCTTAGCTTGACTAACCAAATACAAATTAAAACGCTTAACTATTATCAGATCAGATCGATAGAGGTCTAGGATCCTTGCATCAAGGATTACAGTTTTGAATCTCCTGGAGAAACGGCAACCCTTCCCTGACTCATTTAGCGCCACCTCAAACCCACCGTCAAAGACACAAAAACATATCAGAACTGATAATGATTTTTACTAAATTAGAAATAACCACACATTATTAAGCATGAATATTTAAAAAAAAAATATGATTTAAAAGTGCAGGTAGTCAAATAAAAAAACATTCTCAATTCCTTGCGAATGTTAAAACGTTTCAAGTAAAATTGATTCCCCCATTTTCATCATCAATTCTAGTAAGAGAGAGCAGACAGGTTATGTGATTATATCTTTCTTAAAACAAACAACTGTTTTAAACATTAAAAATTGAAACTTTAATTTCATATAAATAATAATATGATCTCGGGCTTGGTGTAGTTAGTAGCTTGTATACCAAGGGTCGAGGGTTGGATACCAAATGGCTTAAATAAGAATGCCTGAACCCTCAATGGATATATTTACAAATAACGGGTATCGTAAAAGGTCTTTGTAATCTGGCATAAGTTGCCCAAAAGACTGTGTGTGTGTATGTGAGTGTGAATGGGAAAATGGGAAAAAAAGTGTAAGTCGCTGAAGATGGGTTATAAACTTTATTCGAAACGTTTCTACATTCATATGAAATGAGTGTTTTTTACTTGGCTGCCTGCACTTTGAGATATATAAGCTTACAGCCATTAAAATATCTAAAAGATTCAGTATTTAATTATAAAATTTTTTATAATAATAAAATGTAATAAAAATAAATATTTAATAAAGATTTTTTTTATTTTATATATGCCTATGTTAACAAGATAAACTGTTTATTAGGACAAACATGTTTGTCCTAACGTATTTAAGATAAACTAGTTTAGCCTAGGAGATACTAGTGTGTCCTAAAAAAAAAAAACAGTTTGGCTTGTAGCATATACCCAGGCCATAGACTATATTGCAAATAAAATTAAGCCTATTGCACCCTGAGTTAGATAAATTGATAAAAAAATTATTTATATTTTCATCTAAAAGAAATAAAAACGTAAGGGTAACTTTAAGCTCCTCTCACCTTTAGATTAAAAAAACATCATAAAAAATATATCTATGAAGACTTCGTTAGTAATGACGGAGACAAGTTTGAATAATTAATACCTGACCCCAATTCTTTATTAAAGTGCGATAAATCATTCTAATCAGAATTACTTTTATGACACTTTTGTAATTTGGATGGATTTTGAAATAAAAAAGTAACTGTATGAGAAGAAAGATAAATCATTTTATAAAATAGTGTGGACATCACAGAGTCTAAAAAGTAGTTTTATATTAGTAATTTTTCTTAATTTTAAATTGTTATAATTTGTGTGAAATTTGTTTAAGTTCAACCTATCCAATTTCGACAAGTAGCCACTTAAATTTGAACGATTATTTTGGTCAGTTTCGAATTCAAGTAAATAAATTGTTATGTTCCAATAGGCTATAATGAATTGAATAATATTCTATTTGAATATTTAAAATTTATCGATGAATCGATATTATTATGTTGCACGAATTAATTTGAAGAAGAATAAGAAAGCAAACCAATAGAGGTGTTAAGCAATTAATCGAATAATTTATTGATGAGTTGGTTAATTGGCTTGTCTAGCTTCTAGTAAAAACACGAACGAATTTATTCACACTATGGTACAATATCGATCATAAATAACATATTTTACATTACAATTGATTTGGCAAAAATTGCTCCCTCTAGAGTCGAACAGGTCGGACTACCTTTATTTCTAGGTCTTTATTATAGGGCCCGCGACCAAGGATAAAGGTAGTTCTTGAAGTCCTGGTTCGACTTCAGGGGCGCAATTTTTTTTGCCCAATTAAACACAAACTCATCTCACAGATTTGCTATCTTAAACGATATATTGACTTGCTTATTTACAGTCTAATTGAGGGTTGATTGAAAAAAATTCCATCTAATTAATATTTTACTTTATACCACCATTCGGGTATTAAAAGAAGAAAATTTTTTAAAGTTGGCCTCTCAGCGAATTTAATAAACGAAATAGGTAAATTTAATAATTTTTTAATTATTTATTTATTATTTTTTGTATGAATTTTACTTTCTCTTATCTCTATATATGTTAATATATAGAGTGAGAAAGTATTGGATTTATATCAAAAATTCGATGTCGAGATTTTGATGGATATACACGTTTTGAGGTCCCCTGAATCCAAAAAAGTGGTTTTCTCGAAATGGTCTGTCTGTGTGTGTGTGTGTGTGTGTGTGTGTGTGTGTGTGCGTGTGTGTGTATTCACTTTTAATCATGAAAGAATTGACCTACGAGGCTGAAATTTTACATTTAAGTTAGACACTCCCTTAGCTTTTAAACAAAATTGGTCAAAAAGTACTAGTACTTTACTGATGTACTTTTTCAGTTTTTTTCGATTTTCTCAAAAATTGGGTCGAACGATTTTGTTTAAAATTCAAAAATCAATTATTTTTTAAATGCTCTTTCAAATGTAAATTCTCATTTTGACATTGAAATCTTATGAAGACCATTTTACTCTTGAACTTCTTAGGAAAGATAGGAGAAATTCTCAATACAAAAAATCTGGTGTGACATGCACAGTACACAACTTTCTCTTGCCGAAGGATAATAGAAAGTTGAGTGTTGTGCGACCAGTCACACCAGATTTTTTTAATTTATTTTCTAAGCCATTTATAGCGAAAAATATAGATAATTAATCACTTAAGTTAATATAGGCCTAATTGAACCTAATTGATATGTAAAATACAAATGAATTCAATATAGTGTTATTCTATATCTCAGCCAAAAACATCGGAGATGCAAAAAGGGGCGCCTCGCATTATTTTTGCCTAGCGTCGAGGTGAAATCAAAAAAATGCGCCTCGCTTTTCTGATTTATATAAAAGCGAGGAAATATTTTCACTTAAATAAAACCCCTACAGAATTTTATTTGTTTCATATATCCTCGCTTTTATATAAATCAGAAAAGCGAGGCGCATTTTTTTGATTTCACCTCGACGCTAGGCAAAAATAATGCGAGGCGCCCCTTTTTGCATCTCCGATGTTTTTGGCTGAGATTTCACTTCTTTTTGTGAAATATTACATGAAAATATTATTTATTAATTTTTGTTTATTAAATATTAAGTTATCCCATGAATAGATCTTTTAATATGCATTCCAAACAGTAAAAATTAAATACATCGTTTGGTATCCATTCGAAACGATAAACATAGGATTTTCACCAAATTTTATAAAATTTTAGGTTTTTTATTTTTGTTATGTTGGTAGAATGTAAATACATCGTTTGGTATCCATTCGAAACGATAAACATAGGATTTCACCAAATTTTATAAAATTTTAGGTTTTTTATTTTTGTTATGTTGGTAGAATGTAAATACATCGTTTGGTATCCATTCGAAACGATAAACATAGGATTTCACCAAATTTTATAAAATTTTAGGTTTTTTATTTTTGTTATGTTGGTAGAATGTAAATACTTCGTTTGGTATCCATTCGAAACGATAAACATAGGATTTCACCAAATTTTATAAAATTTTAGGTTTTTTATTTTTGTTATGTTGGTAGAATGTAAATACTTCGTTTGGTATTCATTCGAAACGATAAACATAGGATTTCACCAAATTTTATAAAATTTTAGGTTTTTTATTTTTGTTATGTTGGTAGAATGTAAATACTTCGTTTGGTATTCATTCGAAACGATAAACATAGGATTTCACCAAATTTTATAAAATTTTAGGTTTTTTATTTTTGTTATGTTGGTAGAATGTAAATACATCGTTTGGTATTCATTCGAAACGATAAACATAGGATTTCACCAAATTTTATAAAATTTTAGGTTTTTTATTTTTGTTATGTTGGTAGAATGTAAATACTTCGTTTGGTATTCATTCGAAACGATAAACATAGGATTTCACCAAATTTTATAAAATTTTAGGTTTTTTATTTTTGTTATGTTGGTAGAATGTAAATACTTCGTTTGGTATTCATTCGAAACGATAAACATAGGATTTCACCAAATTTTATAAAATTTTAGGTTTTTTATTTTTGTTATGTTGGTAGAATGTAAATACTTCGTTTGGTATTCATTCGAAACGATAAACATAGGATTTCACCAAATTTTATAAAATTTTAGGTTTTTTATTTTTGTTATGTTGGTAGAATTGTAAATACATCGTTTGGTATTCATTCGAAACGATAAACATAGGATTTCACCAAATTTTATAAAATTTTAGGTTTTTTATTTTTGTTATGTTGGTAGAATGTAAATACTTCGTTTGGTATCCATTCGAAACGATAAACATAGGATTTCACCAAATTTTATAAAATTTTAGGTTTTTTATTTTTGTTATGTTGGTAGAATGTAAATACTTCGTTTGGTATCCATTCGAAACGATAAACATAGGATTTCACCAAATTTTATAAAATTTTAGGTTTTTTATTTTTGTTATGTTGGTAGAATGTAAATACTTCGTTTGGTATTCATTCGAAACGATAAACATAGGATTTCACCAAATTTTATAAAATTTTAGGTTTTTTATTTTTGTTATGTTGGTAGAATGTAAATACTTCGTTTGGTATTCATTCGAAACGATAAACATAGGATTTCACCAAATTTTATAAAATTTTAGGTTTTTTTATTTTTGTTATGTTGGTAGAATGTAAATACTTCGTTTGGTATTCATTCGAAACGATAAACATAGGATTTCACCAAATTTTATAAAATTTTAGGTTTTTTATTTTTGTTATGTTGGTAGCACTCCTTCTTATCACGTTAATCTATTTCTATCTGAATGGATCTATCCTAAAAAATTTTTGTTCCATTAGGGATGAAAATTACTAATAATAATATATATGTTCCTAGATGACGTCATCAGGGAGCAAAATAGTTAGAATTGTCTTTTCGCCATGTTAAAGATAGGACAAATTTGAAATTTTGAATACCTCTCAAAAAGTCACTTTTGATCCAAAATGAAATTTTATATCAAAGGTATCGGGTTTTTTGATAGTATCTATTTGTATTTTAAATTTCATCCTAATCGGTCCAGCAGGGAAACCTGTAGCTTTGTCTAAAAATTTGAAAATTGAAGAAAAGAATGAAAAAAAAAAAAAAAGAAAAAAAAGAAAAAAAAAAAAAAAAAAAAAAGGAAAAATAAGAGACTAACTTTTGACCTTCCGAAATCGGCAAAATCTCAACTTTGAGCCTCTGCCATTCTGTTTGGCACTGGAATTTTTTTTGAATTCGTGCTCAAAATAATCCTTATTTATTCTAGTTTAATATAAAAAAAATTTGGCTCCGATATCTTAAAAACTTTTTGAGATATTCGCCCAGAAAGAGAAAAGTTTCTCAAAAAAATTTTTTCACGTCCCTATCTTTTATTAAGGATTTAAAATCATTCTTGATAATATAGTCTAGGGACGACTCGTCCATCTAAATGCAATGGGCCATTGACATCTATTGGAATATCAACTAAATGGTAGTATTAAGAGTTTCTTTGCTTTCTTTTGCTTTTCACATGCTCGGCGACGAGTCGCTCCCGCGACTCTTGATCCATTTTCTTTTCGTTTTTTGATAGAAGCTCCTTCAATTTTTATTATATGAGCATACAAAATCGATTATATTTGTTCACATGGGACAAACAAACAAGCAAACAAACATTACATTCTATCTGAGCTTAGCTTTGTCTTGAGAGCCCCGGACACGAATTCGAAAATAAATATTTGATCACAAAGGAAGATTCCTTTAAGATTCGCAATCCCTAAAATAATACTTTCATTGATTCTGTATGAATTAGGTATTAGTAAAGATTTTGAGAGCATGAAATATGTCAATACCAGAAAGAACACATATTTACAAAGCCTTTTATACATTCTATAAAAGGAATAAAAAGTTATTTTTAAGATTTTTTAGCCATACTGGAAATAGATATGAAACTGTCACAAAGTGTGTGGCTAGAGTATATAAAAATTTTAAAAAATTATAGAATAGAGAGGGCTCGCTGATGTAACAGGCTAGGATGTCGGCTTCTGGAATTGGAAGTAATATAATTTTAAAGGATGCTTTTCAGAGGTTGGGTTTGAGGTGTATAGCCACGTCGGGTAAATAAATGGGGTTTCGGTAGGAATTTCAAATAATAATAATTATAGAATAATAGATTAACCCTTGGAAGTTTGACGGATATTTATAGAAGAATGGTCGGAGAAATAAAAAACGTCGGAAATAATTTTTCATTTTATTATAATTTTTTTTCTCCCCCTTAATGTAGGATATTCAAATTTTTAAAATCATCTTAAAATAAAGATATATATAGAGGTAAGAGAAAGTAAAATGGGATTATTTGAATTTACATCATATTTTAATTTTAAAAAATATATATAAATCCTTGAGTTTTTTATTAATTCTAATAAGAAAAGTTTGATTTCTTTTTACGAAAAGAAAAAAAAATCTAATTTTGTCCTATAACATCCTAAATTGAATTTTTTTAACAGATGGTTCCGAAAGTTGGTAAAAATTTATTTTTCTTTTTATCAAAACTTTTCCGCTGTTTGTACGCACTATAATAGAATTATCCTATGATTATTATTATTTGAAATTCCTATCGGGATCCCCGTTTATTTACCCAAGGTGCTTCCGTGCACGAAGACACACACCTAAAACCCAACCGGCCTCTGGCCGTAGCCATCAACCGGCACCCCGTGAAGTTACATCATTTCCTATCTCTTCCTGCGTTCGTTTCTAGCTAGTGACCTAATCCTTATTTCTGGTTCCACTCGGTTCCTTTTATCCAACCTCTTCTATGCTAGGGAGGATGTTCTGGTTTGAGGAGGAGCTTCTTCAGCACCGGCGTGAAGTCTACTCCTTTCGAAGAATGCATCACTGAGAGGGAACCTTCTTTACGACCCTTCCACAGGGCCGAATGTCACTCAGCAACCTCTCTCTCCTCGTAGAGTTGCCTGGGGGCTATTGTGGTGAGATCCAATATTCCAATCCAGTGCCTGCTTAGAATTATTCTATGAATCAACATATTTCTATGAACCATTTACTGTAATTTCTTAACTCTTGCTAGTTATTAAATGCCTAGCTATTCCTTGCCCTTTCCGCTATTCATATGCATCTTTTTTTTTTTTTAATTTTTGAGCTCATATCAGCGGACAGATATGGAAGTAAAATTCTATAGAAGTTCAATTTCTAAAGCTCTCATTCATCCTCCAGCACCAGATATTCATTTTCAATTTAAAATAAAAGTTTATGAGTATTTGGTCCTTAGCTTTAAGCCATTCGGCTCCAAAAATAAAAGTTAATAATAATTAAAAATAAAACGTATAATTTTCTTAATGAAATTTATATTTAGGACCTTTAAAAATTAAGAATATTTCTCATCCCTCATTCACTCAACCAAATTACATTCCTGTCAAAAAGGTGAGTGACGTAATTTTTTCTCAGAGAGACATACAGTATATCATGATATCTTTCAAGTTGAATTTCTTTCGACTAACCAAAAGTTGATTTGATCCTTTTTTTTAATTTTTTTTTTTGATGAAATAAAATCCAAAAATTTCCAAACAATTACCATCTTATAATTATTATATAATAGGTTATTTTAAGTAGGCCTATAATTCATGATTAGAATTATCAAAGGTTTTTAAACTATATGACATGCCATGACTAAAGCAAAGTTTTTTTTGTATTTGTACTTTAGTTTAAATATTAGCTAAATAAATTACCTTTAATTCGTAGAGTGAATTTTGAGGAAAAAATAAACAATATCAAAAACTGTAAGCTTGATATATACCGTATAATTAAATAGTTAATAAAGATATTATATATTTCTTTTCTATATACGTATAATTAAATAGTTAATAAAGATAAGATATATCTCAGCCAAAAACATCGGAGATGCAAAAAGGGGCGCCTCGCATTATTTTTGCCCAGCGTCGAGGTGAAATCAAAAAAATGCGCCTCGCTTTTCTGATTTATATAAAAGCGAGGAAATATTTTCACTTAAATAAAACCCCTACAGAATTTTATTTGTTTCATATATCCTCGCATTTATATAAATCAGAAAAGCGAGGCGCATTTTTTTGATTTCACCTCGACGCTGGGCAAAAATAATGCGAGGCGCCCCTTTTGTCTCCGATGTTTTTGGCTAGATTTCACTTCTTTTTGTGAAATATTGCATTTAAATATTATTTAATAATTTTTGTTTATTAAATATTAAGTTATCCCATGAATAGATAATTTAATATGCATTCCAAACAGTAAAAAATAAATACATCGTTTGGTATTAATTCAAAACGATAAACATAGGATTTCACCAAATTTTATAAAATTTTAGGTTTTTTATTTTTCTTATGTTGGTAGAATGTAAATACATCGTTTGGTATCTATTCGAAACGATAAACATAGGATTTCACCAAATTTTAGGTTTTTTATTTTTGTTATGTTAGTAGGATGTAAATACATCGTTTGGTATCCATTCAAAACGATAAACATAGGATTTCCCTAAATTTTATAAAATTTTAGGTTTTTTATTTTTGTTATGTTGGTAGAATGTAAATACATCGTTTGGTATCCATTCAAAACGATAACATAGGATTTCCCTAAATTTTATAAAATTTTAGGTTTTTTATTTTTTGTTATGTTGGTAGAATGTAAATACATCGTTTGGTATCCATTCGAAACGATAAACATAGGATTTCACTAAATTTTATAAAATTTTAGGTTTTTTATTTTTGTTATGTTGGTAGAATGTAAATACATCGTTTGGTATCCATTCAAAACGATAAACATAGGATTTCACCAAATTTTATAAATTTTAGGATTTTTATTTTTGTTATGTTGGTAGAATGTAAATACATCGTTTGGTATCCATTCGAAACGATAAACATAGGATTTCACCAAATTTTATAAATTTTAGGATTTTTATTTTTGTTATGTTGGTAGAATGTAAATACATCGTTTGGTATCCATTCAAAACGATAAACATAGGATTTCACCAAATTTTATAAATTTTAGGATTTTTATTTTTGTTATGTTGGTAGAATGTAAATACATCGTTTGGTATCCATTCGAAACGATAAACATAGGATTTCACCAAATTTTATAAATTTTAGGATTTTTTATTTTTGTTATGTTGGTAGAATGTAAATACATCGTTTGGTATCCATTCAAAACGATAAACATAGGATTTCACCAAATTTTATAAATTTTAGGATTTTTATTTTTGTTATGTTGGTAGAATGTAAATACATCGTTTGGTATCCATTCAAAACGATAAACATAGGATTTCACCAAATTTTATAAATTTTAGGATTTTTATTTTTGTTATGTTGGTAGAATGTAAATACATCGTTTGGTATCCATTCGAAACGATAAACATAGGATTTCACCAAATTTTATAAAATTTTAGGCTTTTTATTTTTGTTATGTTGGTAGAATGTAAATACATCGTTTGGTATCCATTCAAAACGATAAACATAGAATTTCACCAAATTTTATAAAATTTTAGGTTTTTTATTTTTGTTATGTTGGTAGCACTTCTTCTTATCACGTTAATCTATTGTATTTCTATCTGAATGGATTTATCCTAAAAATTGTTATTCCATTAGGGATGAAAATTACTAATATTAATAGATATGTTCCTAGATGACGTCATCAGTGAGCAAAATAGTTAGAATTGTCTTTTGGCCATGTTAAAGATAGGACAAATTTGAAATTTTGAATACCTCTCAAAAAGTCAATTTTGATCCAAAATGAAATTTTATATCAAAGGTATCGGGTTTTTGATAGTATCTATTTGTATTTTAAATTTCATCCAAATCGGTCCAGCAGGGAAACCTGTAGCTTTGTCTAAAAATCTGGTGTGACTGGCGCACAGCACACAACTTTCTCTTACCCTTCGGTAAGAGAAAGTTGTGCACTGTGCTGGTCACACCAGATTTTTTGTGTCGAGATATATTTAGTTTCCCATAGCACCTTAGTTTCAAACTTGAATTTTAAATGTTGATTGCTTGAAATAAACTATGGTTATTTTTCAAAATTTTAATCTCATATTTGGACATTTTATACACAATATAGATTCGTAAATAAATACAAAATTTCATAAGAATTGGAAAAAAAATTTTAAATGCGTAAAAAGTTCCAAAGGGGACCCCCCTTTTGAATCGAAATTAACATACAAATCCCTATAGGAAATTAACATTGGCCAAATGCGAAGATAAGGTGGAAAATTTTAAAACGCGTAGAAAGAGAGAAGATAATTTTCTGAGAGAGAGAGATATGTTTTCTCCGAAAAAAAAAATGGGCGTTTAAATAATAATTGATTTTTAATCTAATAAAAAGAAAAAGATTTAAATTCGGTTACCATGGCAACCATTTATTTCTCCTATCTTTCCTATGAAGCACAAGAGTAAAGTGTGCTTCAAACAATTTTGAGGGCAAAACGAGAATATACATTTGAAAGAGCATCTAAAAAATAATTGATTTTTGAATTTTAATCAAAATCGTTAGAGCGAATTTTGAGAAAATCGAAAAAAACTGAAAAAGTACATCAGTAAAGTACTAGTACTTTTTGGCCGATTTTGATTAAAAGCTTATTTTGTCGGTCCCGGGGGTGTTTAACTTAAATATAAAATTTCAGCCTCATAGCTCAATTCCTTCATGCTTAAAATTGAACACACACAGACACACACACACACACACACACACACACACACACACACACACACACACACACACACACACACACACACACACACACACACACACACACACACACACACACACACACACACACACACACACACACACACACACACACACACACACACACACACACACACACACACACACACACACACACGACAGACAGACAGACCATGTCGCGAAAACCACTTTTTTGGATTCAGGGGACCTCAAAACGTAAAGATCCATCAAAATCTCGACATCGAATTTTTGACATGAAACCAATACTTTCTCTCTATATATATATTACATATATACATAGGTAAGAGAAAGTAAAAATTTGAAAATTGAAGAAAAGAATGAAAAAAAAGAAAAAAAAAAAAAAAGGAAAAATAAGAGACTAACTTTTGACCTTCCGAAATCGGCAAAATCTCAACTTTGAACCTCTGCCATTCTTTTTGGGACTGGAATTTTTTTTTGAATTTGTGCTCAAAATAATCCTTATTTATTCTATTTTAATATAAAAAAAATTTGGCTCCGATATCTTAAAAACTTTTTGAGATATTCGCCCAGAAAGAGAAAAGTTTCTCAAAAAAATTTTTTCACGTCCCTATCTTTTATTAAGGATTTAAAAGAATTCTTGATAATATAGTCTAGGGACGACTCGTCCATCTAAATGCAATGGGCCATTGACATCTATTGGAATATCAACTAAATGGTAGTATTAAGAGTTTCTTTGCTTTCTTTTGCTTTCTACTTGCTCGGCGACGAGTCGCTCCCGCGACTCTTGATAAAGATATATATATATATATAAAGAAGAATGAGGTAAAAATAAAATAAAATTACCATTTCATATTTGAAAAAATAATAAAAATAGTAGTGTAGAGCATAATAGATTCAGCATTTATAAATAGAATAATTGTTAAAATAAATTATCTACATAATTTATTGAATACCCACCAGAGGGTATTTCAAATTTGTAATTAAATTAATGTTAAGAGTTTAAAAAAATAAAAAATTTTGGTAGTTTTTTTTTTTAATTAGATTAAAACATTCATGTTTAAGTGAAGCGATCCAGTTTTTTTTTTTTCCTATGTATAGCTTTATAAATATTTTCACCGATGTTTTCTTTGGATTGTGTACGCAGTAATGTATACATAGAGGGTGAGTATTTTTCTAGTGAAACCCTAAACCGTCTTGCTATTGTGTGCAATTGTGCCCCAGACAACACGTGGCTAAATTCTCACATTAACATTCCCTAGCTGAAGGGCGGTGTGCGGGACAAGATGACACTCCCAGTATACACATATATATATATATATATATATATATATATATAAGAAGCAATTCACGAAAGCGATAGCAGAAGGATCTGGTTATTTTTTTTAACAAAGACTAAGTAAGGAGATATCCATTTGTGGAAATTGTTCTTGAAAACTGCGAAACAACATACGGCAGGAAATTCTAAGCTTCTTTTTATTGTATTACTTTAAGAAAATGTAAATGGTATTTTCAATGGATATACATTTAAGAGCTTACTTTAAAGAAAGTCGTTATTTTAAGTTAACAGTTATAGATGAAAATTGAAGAAATTTGTAAATTTTTCTAGCATTTAGCATTAAAATGCATCTCCAATAATAAAAATTAATCGGAACTTTTAATTGAATTTTTAATTAAAAAATAACAACCCCAAAGCCTTCCAAGGTAGGCCCGCGGGGCATGGTGTAGAGGTTAGCGTGCTAACCTCATATACCAAACGTAGCGGGTTCGGACCCCAGGCAGTCCGATGATTTTATTTAAGCCATCTGGATACCAGATGGCTTAAATAAAAATCCTGGGCCCTAATATATAAAATTCATAAATAACGGTTATCGTAAATGTCTTATATGGCCTGAGCTGCCGAAAAGACAGTGTGAATGTTGTGTGAGTGTGAGTGTGAATGAGAAAAAGTGTGAATGTTTTTTTATAAAAAAAAAAAAAAAATTGAATTTTTTTTTCGAAATATTTTAAACAAAGTAATTATTTAAAATCTTAAAAAAATGACAATCCTTTGTTCAATTTAAAATTGGTCAATAAAATAAATTGGGTTGATTATGAAAATTGTCTAAGTTTCCATAGACATAGGTGGTTGAGTCATAATTGAAATTTTGGAATACATTTTTTTTTTTTAATTACTAGCCTAAGAAAAAAAAGTTTTTGTTAAGAAATAATTAATATTTATTTAAAATAGTGAGTAAGTATTTAAGATCATTTACAAATCGTAAACACAGGATAAATAAAGTTTCCAATTATTTGATTAAAGCTTCCTTCACATGTTTACTTGTTAGAGATTTTTTGTTCAAATTCATATTTTCTCACTCTTTTTCGTTTTAAACAGATCGATTATAAATACACTAAAGAGGCTTTACGGAGGTGCTTATGAAATTAGCTCACCCCTCGGATATCATAAACAAAGTCAGAAAATAACATTTTATAGAAGAAAAATTTAATAATCTTGAATTTTTATATTTATATGATGAAAAAAAAAAACAATTGGTTCTAGGTTATTTATTCTTTTTAATATATTTGCATGTATATAATAAAATTTTATGGTGAGTCAAACATAAACCCAAAAGAAAAACCGCGTTAAAGATGACGACTTGATAAAATAAAGGCGACCTGAGAGAAGCACCTTTCCTTTTCCCAAAGGGTGCGAAAGCCCCTAGGAAGAAGGGATCCCCTTTGCACCCTCCGACCTCCATCCACGCAACCCGAATATTAACCAGAGTTTGGTTGTTAGATTTTGACGCACTGCGATGTTTTACCAGACAGCTAATCGCTGTCAGAAAATCTCTTCTATCATTTCTAAAATAAGAGGGGTTATTTTGAAGTTAATCACAAAAATAAAGGGAAAAATTCTAAGTTCTTCATTAATAATAAAACAAATCAATTTTGTTAGATTTGTAAGCATGGATGCTGAGATGAATTTCATCATCAGCTTCACTGAAAGTTTTTGTAATATGGAACGGATCAGCATGGCTGCTGAAAATATTTGCAAGTTGTGGGAGAGACCAGAAAATTTTATTTTTTTAATTACTAGCCTAAAAAAAATAAATTTATAGTTCGAATATATTAGAAGAAAAGGACCATTTAATCATTTTAATTTACATGTCCAATATAAAATTTTGAGTTTGTTGGAGAAAAATAATTCACGATGGGAGTTTATTAGAAATTGACTCAAAATTTTAACTCAATTTTAACTTAATTTAGAGTGAATAATTCAATTTTATAATTTCAAACCAAAAACCTAATTTTTTTGGGGTTAGTAAAATAATATTGATATTTTAGAAGCGGTAAGCCTTAGCATGCTATATTTTTAATTAAAATTTTGTTTTTATTATCGACAAGAGTTCAAACCCTCCAGCCCAAAATTTAAAAAGGAAATGTCCAACCAATCAATCTGAGAAAATTTTATTCAAATACGGTAGCCTATCTCTTCGATTTCATTTTCTCAAATTTCACTAGAAAATGAGATGTATATTGTAATGCAATATAATTTTAAGATAACATCAGGTCTGGTTTTATATGATCCTAACAGTAAATGCTCTTCTTTTGATGACAATTTGAGATTTGGGAGGTGAAATCCTACAAAAAGTCTCAAAAAGAAATGTATTCTAAAAGAGTAGAACGTTGATAACCTAATCCGCATTTATAGTGCCTGTAAGAGCAAATCGCATTGAGTTCTGCATTTGGCCAGTGTGCATGCATTCCAACTATCGATCAGGATGCAAACCAGAACGAATCCCGAGGGAAATAACAGGAAGATCCGACTTCTGATGCCATTCTCATGTCATTGTCCTCAAAGCTTTTGAGGGCGAACAAGATTAATTGAGCTTATCTAGAAACTGTATTACCAATGAGTTTTTTTTTGTTTTTAAATTTAATCTTGAGATAAATTAAAAAACAAAAAACGGGTTGCGCAACCCGCAAACGGCGGGCTAATCAGAAAATCAAGTCACTCCCTAGGGTCATATTTCAATTTTTAAACGTTTTTGCTCGATTGGTGTGCGTTCAACATTATTATAATTCTATAGCACCCAAAGTCTAATGAATGTTGATAATATTTTTTCTTTTCAGGACTAAAATTATTTTTATAATAATTTTTGAGTTTCCAGAAAAAGTCAGTTCCAGGAATGTTGATTTAATTCAGAAAATTTTTTACTTTTTTACATATAAATCGTTTATTTACTAAATAATAGTTAATAGAGTTTTTTTTTTAACTTTTATAAAAATGCTACGTACTTGAGCATCTTTTCTATTTCCATAAATTGAACACTCTGCTGTGTCATTTAATCACAAAAAAAGATGGCGAGATTACTGGAAATTTCCGAGAGTCAAAGATTGCCACAAGAAATATGACCGCTGAATTATAACATATGTCTCTCTTTTCAATCAGTGTCAGAACTGACTCATTGTGATTACTCTTTCAGTAGCTTTCATATGAATAATATTGAGGTGGGTTGCCGTTTCATTCCTCAGAAGGCATCTTGGATAATTTTTTTCCATGAGGTGGTTGAAACTCGAGTTGTCTTTGAGTCTGGATTATAATCTTAAATGTTTTTATCCCTTCGGTTAATCACTTCATCATTTTTAGAGTTTAGATTTGTTTTATGATTCAAATAATTAAATACAGTGACAACAGTTTTCATAATGATTGATTATAACATATGTAAAAACGCCTTTATATTTCACCAGAAAAGGGTGGAAATATTTATAAAACATAGGGTCTTAATTTAATTCATACAATTCTTGCTTATATTTGAACTATACTTTTAAGAAAAAAATCTTATTAATTTACCTAAAAAAAAAGATATTGTTATTGTTTCCATATTTTGATTTTATCTCTTAATGAAAATTTACTTATTTTTGAAATTTTGTTGCTTTCAAAATTAATCTTGAAGACTTCTTTTTTATTTGTACTTCACTTCACTTTATAAAATATATAGATCTATAAAAAAAATTAGAAAAATCCATTTTAAAAAATGAGTTCGCGGTTGTAAGAAATTAAATATAAAAATGCAGAAAAAAATTGTCAAATTTCATCACCCACCACAAGTTCAAATAAACAGTGGCGTAGCTAACTCTAAAAGGGCAAATTCCAGAAGGAGCGCCTTTAATTTGTATTTACTTACTGTGAATATTAAAAGCTCCAAAACAACAAAATTCGATGAGTTGAAACCACTAGATGATAATGATACGCTCTTAAGCCAAAAATGTTTCCTTCATTTGTATTAAATAAGTTGATCTTTGTATTTAACCAAAATGAAAACAAGAACGTCGTCGAGGTAAATACATATTCATCTGCAAAATATAAAATTTGAGTAGATACGTAGGGCTTATAGCTGGTAGATTAATAAGGATAGGTGAAAAGTGAAGAAAATCTGCAGCTAGTTGTTTTTCATTATTTTATTCCCACCACGTTGACGTTTCGATCCCGGTTGGGATCATCCTCAGAACAAGTGGGTGTTATGTATGTGTAAATTTGTAAGTTTCAATCATATATTACATATAGAGCTTAAAGATGGATAGATACAAATAAATTATATTAGTTATTATATAATTGAAAGTAAATGATCAAGAGAGATGGTCACGTCGCAAGACAAATTTGAAGTGAGTTTTTTGTAATTTATTTGTATCTATCCATCTTTAAGTTCTATATATAATATATGATTGAAAATTACAAATTTACACATACATAACACCCACCTGTTCTGAGGATGATCCCAACCGGGATTGAAACGTCAACGTGGTGGGAATAAAATAATGAAAAACAACAAGCTGCAGATTTTCTTCACTTTTCACCTATCCTTATAAAATTTGAATTAGTTTAGCTCATTTAATAAAATATTTAATATCAATAACTATTGTATATGAAATTTACTTGTAATCCGAAAAACCGTATGATTGTTTTTTTTTTTTTGGGCCTCCTCCTCCCCTCATAGCCCACCAATCCTCACCAAAATTAATTTACCTAAAAAAAAAAAAAAAAAAATTAGTTTCCATATTATGATTATATCACTTAATGAAAAAATATGGGGATTGACTTCCCCGAGACTTTCTCGTATATTCTTTTGGAATTACGTCTGGGTGTGTGTGTGAACACGATTGCTTAAAAACCAAAGCAGCTAGATCGATGAAATTTGGTATATGCTCCTTACTCTAAAATTGTAGATTTCTATCAACTTTTGGAGTAAATACGTCACTTGGAAGTAGTACTTTACTTAAAAAGTTTTTTCAAAAATTTTGAAATTTTCAATTTTTTTGTTATATTATGATAAAATACTCTATTTTAAAATTTGTTTCACAAATTCATTTGTTTATATATAGGGGAGAGGGGGGGACATTGGGACACGAGGCACATTGGGACATTCAAATTTTAGCGCTACTAAATGTAAAGTTAGATTGTACTCTTTGACCATTAGTGTGCATTAAGTACCCATTTTATTATAGAAAAATTTTAACAGCGTCAAGCTACGCCAAAGCTAGTTACACGTTGCTACATCATAGTTGACCGGCGTTGTAAAAAAATCGGAAATCGTTTGAGGTCGATTATTTTCCATATGAACGTTTGAATTAAGACAGTTGAAATATTAGAGATAAGTGGACTTGTTTATTCTTACTATGTCGGTACATGCAGATGTAATTATTTATTTTAGCTATTTGTATAGCCTCATTTTGTTTATAAACATGATTGAGGTAGATTGGGACATCTAGAGAGAGGCACATGTGGACACTAATAAATAAGAAATTATATATAATATTCAAGATATTATATTGTGGACAGGGCCGCAGACAGACTTGACGGGCCCCTGGGCTACTTACTAATACAGCCCCCCCCCCCCCAAAAAAAAAAAAAAATTATTTTTTGTATTTATGTATTTTTTTTCTCTTTTTTTAAGTGAATCGTTTATTTCAGAAACCACCTAAGCGACAAAATTTCAAATCATGTGTTTTTGGTGCTACTGAACAATTACTACAACAGCTAAGAGTGAACAGATAAAACTGCGTTGGCTGTTTTTATATATCTACCAGTGGCGTATTCAGGGGGGGGCAGGGGGGCCGCCCCCCCCCCAAAGCCTTCTCTAAAACAAAAAAATACCTACTGTTTTCCCTAATGATTTTTTTTTTTAATAATTATTTTATTAACTCATAAATTCTAAAATCTAACAAAAAAAACTTATAAATAATTGAAAAAATCTCTAATATTTACGAATTTTGTATTAAAATTATTTTTTATTTCAAGAAATTTTTTTTTTTTATTTGTTTCTTATTTATAATTAGAGACCGGACAAAAAAGCATAAAAAAAGTGCTTAAAAAAGCATAAAAAACTTGAATAAAAAGTTGTTAAATAAGCATATAAGTTGAAAAAAAGCATCTAATAAGCAATTTTTACTCATACCAATGGCGTAAACAATTTTTTTTTTAAAGAAACTAAATTTATTCCGCCCCGCCCTGCGAAAATTTTTTTTTTTGCGGAACCAAATTTTTTCACCCTGCGCAAAAAATTTTTTTTACAGGGATATATTTTTTCACACTGCGGGGTTTTTGGAAAATTTGGGGGGGGGGCGCCCCCTCCTTATATACGTCCTTGGTGTATGCGTGTGTGAATGGGAAAAAAGTTTTTTAATAAAAAAAAAAAAAAAAAAAAATTATAAATATTCGTAAAATAAGTTCAAATAAGCACGAAAGGGAAAAAAAGCATGAAAACTCAAAAAAAGCATAAAAAATGCAATCTCAATGCACTTAGTATTTCCTAATTCGTATAGAAATTAAATATCTAATGGTTGCTTATAAAATTCAGCAATAAGCATTTTGCTTAAAATCCGGTCTCTATTTATAATTATTATATTATCTAAAAAAAATTTCTCCACTTAAAGTTCATTGGAGAATGGGGGGGTCATAAAACTTTTGGGCCCCCCCCAAGCAGAAATCCTGGCTACGCTACTGATATCTAGGGTAACAAAATTGTTTAAAATAATAAAACTGCATTATTATTTACACTTTAGATTAAAATTAGACATACCATGTACAATGAAAATGAAAAGGGGGGGGCGATAGGTGTTAGTCAGCCTCCAGAAAGGGGCGATGGGCCAAAAAAGGTTGGGAACCAGTGTGTTAGATTGTGCCACCTTTATTCACCAAATTATTTTTTTAGAACAAAACAAATTGTTTTTGTCCACATCTGCCTCTTCACTGTCCAAATCTACCTCACCCAAGAGGTACATTGGGACAATTTGGATTTTTTGGAAAATTGCAAAAATCTAATTCATCTTTCGGTGAATAAGCGCTAAGCCTATGGCAATAGATAGTGCATTTATCAGTGTCAACAACATAACATTAAATGCTCAATAATATTGAAAGCCAAACTATACACAGCTAATTTTATTTGTACTGTCCCAATGTCCCGCCCTCTCCCCTACCCTTTTTTTAATGACACCTGTATGATTTTGTTTTGATTTTTTATCAAAATTAACGAATATTTTCTATTTCTTCTGTGATTATTTCAAAAACTATTCAGTTTTCGTAAAAATGTCAAAGAATAAAAACCTTTTAAAATAGAGTATTTTATCATAATATAACAAAAAAATTGAAAATTTCAAAATTTTTGAAAAAACTTTTTAAGTAAAGTACTACTTCCAAGTGACGTATTTACTCCAAAAGTTGATAGAAATCTACAATTTTAGAGTAAGGAGCATATACCAAATTTCATCGATCTAGCTGCTTTGGTTTTTAAGCAATCGTGTTCACACACACACACACACACACACACACACACACACACACACACACACACACACACACACACACACAGACATAATGCCCAAAATGGTTTTTTGGACTCAGGGAGGTCTAAAACGTGGAGAAACATCAAAATCTCGAAGTCGAATTTTTTTACGATTACATAACTTTCTCTATACGAGAAAGTAATTACTTACTTTTGCATTAAAAAATAATCTTAAAGACTCCTTTTTATGTGCACTTCACACTACCTCTTTATAAAATACAAGTGGTAAAAAGCCCACCGAAATATATTAAAAAAAAAAAAAAAAAAAATAGGAAAATTAATTTTAAAAAAGTAAAAAGAAGTTCGCGTTTATGAGAAATTTAATATAAAATTGCAGAAAAAAATTGCCAAATTTGATCACCCATCACAAGTTCAAATAAACAGTGGGGTACCTAACCTCCAAAGGGTAAATTCCAGAAGAGGCGGGGCGCCTTTAATTTGTATTTACTTACTGTATACAGTTTATCAAAAGCTTCAAAAGAACAAAATTCGATGAGTAGATACCAAAATAACGTCAAGAAAATACAAGTCATCTGAAAAATATAAAATTTAAATTAATTTTGCGCATTTTATTATAATAACTAGTGTATATGAAATTTACTTACTTATTAAAAATTTCGCGTAATACTTAAGCCTAATTCTTGAAGACTTCTTTTTTTTTTTTTAATATTAAAAACAAAATTCAAAAAGAATTCAAGCAAAAATAATGAACTTCACGAAAAATTCTTTTTTTATTATTTGCATTAAAAAAAATGCAAAATTTCAAAAAAGAATTGTGATTTATAATTCGAAAAACCGTAAGTCGAGTGTCTGAAGAAATCATATCAGTGAGAATGAACGTGATTTTTTGGATTACGAGTAAACGAGAGACCAGGGGGCTGAAAGAGATCCTACCTAGCCTAACTAGAAATACGAACGAATTGTAATTGTATATACCCGGTCTCCACCATCAGATCGGCGGGGCCCTCGGGCCTGTCCCTGGTTTTAAGGGTATGCGTTGTTTACACTCTGAAAATACGACATCCCTCCCTGACTCTCGATTACTCATAGCCAACTCAAACCCAATCTCAAAGATACAAAAATATAGACTTCCTTTGCGTCATAAAAAGACGTCTTTTCGCAAACAAGAACACTTGAGAACCTGGGCCTCAATCTTTCAATCAGAACTAACCGAATCTCCTTATGAATCGTTGAAGGTTACTCGAAGCTCCATTCAGTCGTTGCGCTCAGCTTCTCAGCTCCAAAGTCCAATTGCACTGGCGAGACACGCACAAATCTGTAAAAGAGAACATCTTTTAGAATGAATGGAAATTTTCATTTAAAGTAATTTATATGAAATTAAAAAATATTATTTGTTGATGTTTCGAAAAAAATCTTAATATGCGTATGTGTAAAGGCCCTGTATGCAGATGAGTGTTAGGGTTTTTTAATTAACTCGTAAGCTAAATGAGATGAGCAAAATAAAAAATATAAATAATACATTTCTTAATTAATTGGAGAATGAATAATATATATTCCGCCGACCCCGCACCGCGGGATTAATAATGGAGAGGACAGAAGAAGAAGAAGAAGAGATATACCTAAGAAAGTATTAAACAGGGAGTACTAATAGAAATTTTGACTAGGTAGAGCTTTGCTTGAAAAAGATGAAATTTTTTCAAACAATGCTCAAAGACATATATAAAATGGTAAATTTTTTTAAATAAACTAATATTATACTTTACTAATATTTAAATCATGAAATAATTTAGCGAATGAACTAACAAGATCCCCCGCGCAAGGCATGGCCTGACTAAACTCCACTGACAATTTGTGAGTCACTCTCTCTTGAAGAAGAAAAATAAATAAATATTACAATTTCCATTTGAATAAAGATTACAAAAGCACTTTTTTCTCTAATCTAATCTTATTTATAGATGAAAAAAATATCAAAAGACAATTTAAAATACTATTATAAGTTCTCTCATAAAATATTTCCACCCTCTAACCAACCATAATCAACCCTTTAATTAATTAAATATTTTCTATCTTCAACTAAAACCAAAAACATAAGAATGAAAATAAAATATCTGATGTAACTGGTCGCACAGCACGTAACTTTCTCTTACCCTTGGTAAGTTAAAGTTGGGTTCTGAGCTTGTCACACCAGATTTTTTGGGTCGAGATATATTTAGTTTCCACCGATATATTGTATTAGAATTAAAGTAAAATCTTTTTTTTTAAACATTTACTCTTTTCTCATTCAAACACACACATACACACAGTCTTTTTCGGCAACTTGGGCCTCACGGTCTGACTATTGTTGAAAATATAGAAGGAAGGGACAGGCATATAAAGAACAGAAGGGCTGCCAGTCACAGCGCGGGTAGCTCCTGGTCGTTAGATAGTCAAGATGTGCTCAGGGGCGTAAAATGAAAAAAATGACTAAAATTTAAAAAAAAAGATGGCGGAGAGGTTAATTACATTCCTAGAATAATCTTTGATATATCACAGTCGTCGTTTTCTGTCAAATGAATATTTTGACTGGGAAATCGATAGGAATTTAATAATTTACAAGATAAATTCCACTTTTAGAATCTCCAGAATATATATAGTATTTGTAAAACAAATTAAAATCAAATAATTTCGTATAACATCATTATAATAATTAACTTAAATTGCTAGTAATAGTATTTAGCAGGGGGAACAAATCCCATTCATCGAACCCTCCTCGGCATGTACTAATCCATATTAGTTAATAATTTTGAAGATTTTTAAAGTAAAAATTAGATTTCCATATTTCTGTTTGCAATCAATCTTTTGATTTGGAAATATCGTGAATACAGCGAGAGAGAGAATTATGCGGCGGAGGTAAAGCGCGACACGGGGAGTATAGCTATTATTAGATAGCAGTACGCTTCTGTGTAGAGAGAGAACAGCTCAAATGGGTTCTGCTACAAAGTTCAGCTGAGCACACTTTAGGCGCTATTGATTCGCACCGTGCAGCTCCAGGGCGCTGGGCGACCCGGCGAGGCCGGCGCAATTCCTGGTCAGCCGCGGCCTCCACCTGCCTGCTTGCCTATGTTAAAGGCGACCCGCGAATCCATAGCAACCTCCGAAAACGAATAAAAATACTCTACTCTCACAGTGGCTATATCACATAGAAATATTATATGTAAGATTTTTCACAGAAAGGAGATCATAAAAACATTTTTTTTTAAATATATATTAATAATACCTAAATTCATCGACTTTAACCATTTACTGTCAAAAATGTTAATTAATTTTAAATGTATAGCTTTTTGACAAATGACAGTGACTCGAAGGACTATTTCCGAAGACTTGGAAAAAAAACTCTTAATTTTGTATGTATTTCCTTTGAAGAAAAAGAGCAGATGTACCCTAGTATGCCTTCGAAATATAACTCAAAATCTATGTATCTATCAGAGGCGTACTATCTCGGTACGAGGCAGTTGGAGGCCTGGGGGCGTCAGTCACTAGTAGAGAGGGGAGTTCAATGAGGAAATTTTTTTTTTTTTCACGACACTTCTTTATTTTTTTTTAGCACCTTGGATTTTTTTTCCTCTCCTGTGAAAATTATTTTATGATCTTAGGATCATTAGGCCTACTTGAACTTTGTAAGTGAATAGTCAAATTCAAAGAAAGGATATATGAAGATAGATACAAAGATAAAAATAAATAAAAATATATTACACTATTTT
>JAKCPI010031809.1:0-20203 GCA_023213315.1 Euborellia annulipes | reverse complement strand
AATGAATTAATAAATATTTAATTATATATATTATATTATCTTGAAGTTGATGTGCATCAAAATTTCTCATTCATTACCATTAAAAATCTATAATAGTTATTAATTGTAAATTTTTTTTTATTGTTTTACTGTGGCGTCACTACAACTTTTTTTTGGGAGGGAGGGAAGGGGGAGAGGGAAACTTTTTTTTCTTAAATTTTACTTACAAATAGATAGGCCTATCTCAAAAGTTATTTAATTTAATTGTTTAATTTTGTACAGTTTATATACTCGAAGATATATTTTATTTAGAATAATATAAAATTTAAAAAAGATCAGAGCATTTAGGGGCGGGAGGGGGGACAAATGCCTCCCCCCAAATGACGCCTCTATTTACAAAAATAAACTTTAAATATTTTCTTTCCTTCATTCCTTGAATGGTTTCTTCATTCAAAAACATAACTTTCCCCCACCCTCCATCTCTTGTCAATTTATAAATGCCTAAAAGAGTTAAGAAACTAATTAAAGAATGCTTAAAATTATATATTAAGTTACTTAAGAATAAAACTTAAAATTACTTTACAAAAAAAAAAAAAATAATTTTAATCAACCCTTACGGTTCAGAAAACTTTACTTTTAATCCTCTCGATGGTTTATTTCACTTGGTCATCTAAAAAAAAAAAAAGGCAAAAAAAGCGGGCATGTTTTGCTAAGAAAACGCAATAGTAGGCTATAGCTTTGATAATTCGGAAGGCCTCGGGAGACAGACGGACAGCTTATATATCCGGCAAAAAGGAGCCCGGGGCTTGCTTGCATTAATTCCGTCGATAGGCAGCAAGCAGCTTCTGATCGCTGAGCATCGATGCTCAATGCTGAGCAGGAGCATCAATTCGTTGATGTGGGGGAGAGAGCGAGAACGAAGAGACCTCTCGCTGGCCTCCGGCTCCCTTTGATGTCGGGACCAGGATAGCTCCAGCCTCCCAATCCCCCGGGAACACACTCCTTCTCTTCAACAATATCACGTGCACGCACTGAGAGATATTTTCAAGCACGTCCAGGTTATATTTATACAAATCGCCCCCGCTTAAGAATAGCGCATTTAAAACATTTAAAATATCATCCTCTGCATCTGGCTTGCATTGATTCGTTATTTAATTCACTTACTTTTTAAGTATTTTAATTAAACCGATAATTGAACAATTGATGTTTTTTTTTTTTTTTTTATTGGTATTACTCTATTTTAAAAAAGATATTATCTTATCTACGTTTAATAAATATAGAGATAAGTCAGCGTTTTCCAAACTGGGAAGCGCGAGCAATTTCCAAATGATTGCTAAAATATTATTATTATTATAAATAAATAAAAAATATTTTTATATAAATTTATATTTTTTAACAAAAATATTTATATTATTTTATAAATGGAGGCAGGGAGGGGGAGGCGTCATACGATTAAATATTTTAAACCTCTCGGGCCTTGGTGCAGTGGTTAGCGTGCTGGCCTTCGGTACCAAGAGTCGCTGGTTCGCATCTCATCTCATGCAACAAAATTCATTTCTATTTAATTGGCTACCAATAAATTGAAATAAATAGAGACGGAGTCTAAATGGTCTCCATTGCCGAAATAAATTTAATATATATATTTTTAAGGGAGGCGTTGTAACATAAAGTTTGGAAAACACTGCCCTATGTAGATCAGAAAATAAGTTATAAGATAATAGAAGTTGTATCTGTTGATGTAGCAATATTTAATTATTTCACAAAGAAATAATGACAATTATTTAAAGAATCAGCAAATTTTAGTCTGATAGCGTTCTAGAATAAAGGCCTGAACGTTAGCCTTATGGGCAAATAAATAAGTTGTTTCTGATTGAGTAATATAGGATTTTCAATAATGAATAAACAATTGAAGCTTGGAAGCTCGAAAAACTCTTTGAGAACAGAAGAACAGTGACATCTTTAACGCACCTCAGAAGCTTCCAAATTACGATAGGCACATATTCCCTTTCTCAGGATATGCAGTACATTACACATTTCCTATATTTCTAACCGAAAATCTCAAAAAATGGCACATTCCCCTTTCGATACTTCCACGCCTCAATTGGTAAAAAAAAAAAAAAAAAAACAGAAAACTTTATAGTTTTCATTCTACAAGAAAAGTGAAATTATTACGCAAAATAAGGAAAAATTTAGAAAGGAGGTCAGATCTGTTAAGGCTATCTAACGAATTTTTGTTTTATTAATTAAATATTAATTATCGACGTATAAATGTGTTGAGTCTAGTGGAAAGCAGTATTTTTTTGCATCCCCTGGTAATGTAATTGTGCAATAATATTCTAATTTGCTGGGGCTACTGGGCACATCTTCCTGAGAGTGGAGTGGAATGCAGCGTTTTGTAACTCTTTGAAGCATCTTGATCTACCTCTAAAGAAGTTTCACTTCAAAAACTTATAATTTCTGTTTTATAAATGATAATTAGAAACGATCATATCTCTTTGTTTATTTTCTTTCATAACCCAACTGAATCTTGGATGGGGGCCGTGAGAAATAAGCGTGTGGAACATCCCCTGGTCACCATCTTTATAAAATTTCTGTAGCCATAAAGGGTAAATTAAATAAAAAAATTCAAAGGCGGGTTTATTATTTATTATCTTATATATATTTAAGAAAATATTTTCATCATTTGATCTCAACCCATTTGATTCTTTTGTTCTGAATCTAAATGGTTTTTGCACTTGCTATTCTCTTGGATGTCAAAGAATATTATATTTGAATAGAATTGAAAAATAAAAATCGATATATTGAATTTAATTTAAAAAATAAAAAATTATCATTTATCAATTCTAAACTTTTTTTTCCAATAATTTATTATATACATATTATAAGCAAGCAAAAAATCGAGTGATTTATCAAACTAAATGAAAATAAAAGCTTTAAAGAACTGTCATTTTACTAAAGCCAATATTTGAAAACGATTGGAATTTTTTCCACCCCACCTTATATATGATTTCTATGATCTTTTTATTGCCTTCCACTATTCGTTTGGGAATTTTTTTTTTTTTTTTTTTCATTTTGATTTTATTTCCATGTTACCCTCTATTAGCCATTTAGTCACTTGGTTTCTTTTCAGTGAGTGTTGAATGATGGACCGCCTGGCTGAGAATCCCACCCTTTTAATGGAGGGGATGCTTTCATCTCAGCTTCTCTCTCTCACTAGCCATTTATCATTATCTCGTGAAATTCAATTCCGAGCTCTTTTCTTAATTCTTTTTTTTCTATTTACTTCCACTTTTCATTCCATTACGATCCTCTCTTTCTTTCTCAATACCAAAGAAAAATTATTGAGAGGGGATTCGACTAATTACCTTCTATAAAAACAGTATCTTCTAATTGTTTAATCACATTTGACATCGACCAGGAAATCTTATTGTGCCAATTATATATTTACTTATATAGAAAATAACTTTTATAAATTAAATATCACGTAGCACAAGGAATGTTCTGGTAAATAATCTCATCAAAAATAATTTATTATAAACTTAAATTGTTGATTAGTGAATTCTTTCTCTGAACTCTGAAATATTCCAAGGGTTCTAGAGAAAAAGTCTCAAAATTTTACATTTTCTTTGACCCGAATTTTGGAAGGGGAAAGCGAACACCTGATTAATCAGACGACGCATATTCCCGGGGAAGGGCGAACAAAGAGAGCATGATCTGGTAAATAAAAATCCTCAGTTTCCCTTCTTTTCAATTCACAATTAACAACATGCGTGGCAGGTACAGTGAGCGCCACAAGTAAGTTCTCACCTGATAGCTAGAGTCTTAATTAAGTATATGGTTTATGGAGAAATAATTTTAAATTTGAAAAGGTAAAATAAAATCTGGTACAGATCAATCAGATTTAAAATTATTTCTCCATAATCCATATACTTTAGGCTCTAGCTATCAGGTAGAGAACTTAATTGTGGCGCTCACTGTACAGTTGTCGTCACAAGTGTCTGATGTGTGAGTGGAGCCTTGAACTTAGTCAACCAAATCAATATTTTTCAAATAAATATACAGAGAAATCCCGATTATTCGTATTTCACGTTAATTCGTACAAACATGTCGGCCCTCAGAGACAATTCATAAAAATAATACATTTCAGTCCTCTCGGTAATTCGCATTATTTTTATGTCCGAGGTCTCTTAAAACGTCTTATAATTCTTATTTTTAGCTTAAAAAGCTCGTTAATTCGTACTACTTTCAAGGGGGAAAGGAGAGAGACAAGTTTTTCTTGTTTTTAATCTTTTCAGTGAAATGAAATGTGGAGAGGAGAAAAAATTGATCTTCTCTTACATATTTTTTCCTTTCTACAAAATCTTCGCATTGATATTTTAATTTTTTTTTTAAATTTTGTACTCACGATAATTCGTACAAAACCATCGGTCCCGTGACGATACGAATTATCTAGATTCTACAGTAATGTTATCTTCTTTTTTAATGGAACTGTAGTGGAAAAGCGCCTTTTAAGGCAACACTTCCACGGCTAAGCATTTCGGTTGCCTAAGCTCAAGGCTCCTTGCCGTAGAGAATTTAGTTCTTTAATAAAATTACAGAAAACACTTTTTCGCCGAATTTTTTATAAAATTTTGAGGACAAATTTCAGCTGATATGAACAAAATATGAAAACACTCAACAAAACAGGTAGCTAGTGGACAAAAACAATACAACTCCACATACAAATTTCGATTAAACAATTCTGGTATGCATGTTTTTGTTTCTTTTTCTCCACCCCTTGTATTTTATTTTTTTTTTTTGTCCAGGATTTCATTATCCCTAGTTTTAAATAATAAAATTTATTAACGCAAATATTTTTGTTTTATAAAATCCCCCTTTCGTTTTTTATTAAAATATCAACTATATTAAGTATATATTTGTTTGATCGATTTTGAAAATTAATTATACATTCTATCTACTATCTGATATTTTTTCATGCATGAAATTTTTCCTTTTTGCCGCTTATATAAATTTATCGAAATTAATTAACGAATTTTATCCAAATATTGTGTTAATTATATTTTGCAATCATATTTAAATTAAAATCAAATATTTTCTTTTATTTTAGTATCCTAGAGAAATTTTATTATCACTACTCACGGGGGGAAATTTGTTTACTTTATAATCATCAAAATTGCCTTTTTTTTATCATCATAAATTGTCATTCAACAAAAGCTCTCTAATAAATGAAAAACCAGTTTTCCTAAACTGTAAATTGGAAAATTGTAGGTTGTTAGAAAGGAGTGAGAGAGAGAGACGCAGACGCATTGGCGGAATTGGCTCTCGTCTTGCTGATGGATGTTTGTTTTAGAATTATCCAACTGATGAGGATGTCACCCGATTCTCTTTTGCCTGGTCCAGTCCAGGGAATCACTTTTTAATAAGACTATTTTTATAACCCTTTTTTTTTTAAATTACTCATTTCCTGAGGTAGTAAAATTTCAGTGGTTTCGATGGGACTTTGTTAGTTTATTATTTTTTTTTTTTTTTATGAGCTCTCTCAGCTAGCAGACAGGTCCATTCAAAACTGAAACAGGAGAGAGACCAGTTTATGATATCCAATGACCTTTGACTGATGGCGATTCCGACAGAGGCTCAAACGTGTTCATGACACCTGCCAGCTACGATTTCCGTTTAATAATAAATTAAAATTTCAATCCAATGCAAAAATCGATTTCTTCTTTTTAGTTGTATTTTATGGGATACCGTAGACTCTGATTAAAGACGGGTGTTTTTTTTTTTTGTTTTTTTTTTAATCAAATTTTACATAGATTACTTGTCTGTTTTAATATTCCATAAAATATCTTCTTGAACATAATAATTCTCTTAATTTAAATGAGATTAGACAATCCGTCTCTTCTCATTATTTATGCAAGAATTAATATCAATTCATTCTTGATGGTAGTGTGATAACGATATATAATTTAATAAACTCGCTTCATCAATTTTTCTTATTACTACTTGTATATAACATTTCTTATTTATTATACGTTTAAAACCAAGTTCATTCATTCATTTCCACCTGTCTATATTTTATCTTTTAATGATAATTGATCTTTGAAAGCTGCCGATTAGTTCTGGCTCTTAGTGAAAGACGAAGAAAAAAAAGAGAGAGGAGGGGGGGGGGCAAAGCCACCAAATTGGTAATTTCGTTAGAAACAAAGCAACGGAAACAGATTAGTGATGACGAAGTAATTGATGGTGTCTGTGTGGCCCATTTCTATATTTCGTAGAAACCGGCGGCTGCGGTCGAAAAAAAAAAAATAAAATAAATTTCAATCCCTTTTTGCCTTTTGGCGAAACCAAACCAATCACAAGTTAAATATATAAAATTTTAATTATCCAATTTGTAAATAATATTTTAGTTGATGTGGTTAGAAAATTAAAGATTTATCCTGTTTATTGGATAGGATAGTTAACAAGATAATCGACATTCCTTGTTCTTTCGGCAAAATATAAACAAGCGGCCCGCCCCGCCCTTCTCTTTCGTCCATATTTAATGTAAAATAAAGAATCAATCAATTAAATTTCAACTGAAATCGAATTAACCTCCCAAGTATGCGTTTTTTTAACTTTAAGGGGGAGTAGGACTGGCCATATAAACGGACTTAAAAAAAAACTAGACTATTATAAGGAATTTTTCAATGCGGATTTTTTTTTTAATGAATTAAATTCATAAGAGATTATTGTAACAGAAAGTTATAATTTTTTTAATGACTTATTAAAAAATTTTATGAAAATTAATTTTTTTACTATGAAGCAAATACAAAAAAAACAATCTGTTACAATAATTTTAAATTTTTTTAAATTTAAAAATGAATTTATTAGTATTATTAATCACATATTAATTAAGAAAAATTTAAAGTAAGTTTAGATGATTTATTTAAAAATTAACTGTCAAATAGTTCAGCACTCTTGCAAAAGATGACAGGCTAGTCTAACAGCCGGTACCCCATTAGCCTATATTTATATGCTTTTATAACATATAATAAGATTTATCAAGTATTCATTGTTAAAAGATCAATGAACCAAATGCACTAGATTATTAGCTACCATTCTGACATCTCTTGGCAAATTTTCATAATATGTGTTTTTTTTCGCTTAATTTTTAAGACACATAACGCCATCTTATCGGCAAAAACATGCGTAACAGCTTCGCTCCTACTCCCCTTAAGTGAATATCTATTAAATAACGTTCAATTAAAAAAGATTTATTGTATTAAAAACCTGAAAAAGGTATAAATATTCAGAAGAAACATACCTAAAAGAGATATTACAAAAAAAAAGATATTAAAGAAAATTTAATAAATTTATCTCATCCACTCTAATAAGATCTTTAAAAAATTATTCCATTTTAATAATTTAATATAGTAGTCTCATAAATCTTGATTAATGATTTATGTTCAAACATTGATTTGTTGACTATCAGAGAAGGAAAATAAAATAAGTAATCTTTGATTTTGATATAATGATATAGTTTTTTTTTTTTTTTTTTCTCCTCTCCTCTCTTTAGTTATGACTCAGCATTAATCATGCTCTCCTATCATTTTCGGTTCATTTTTTATTTCCTCTCTATCAAATTTTAATTTATTTTTCTTATTTTACATTTTTTAATTAATCACCTGACTGTCTATTTAAAATAAAAATATTATCGGACTGACTGCATTAATAATGAGATGAGTTTGGAAACACATTCTTGAGCCTTAAAGTGAAGTGAAATCGATTAAATAAACACATTAACACAATAACAAATTATCGTTAGAATTTATTGAAGTATAATTGATAGTGATAGGCCTAAAATATTTAATATATTCTTATATAAAACAAATTTTGAAAAATATAAAATAGACTGATTAAAAACAAGGGTGTAACGTAAAAGTTATTCGATTTTTGAATTTTATAAGAAAAAATATAAAATTTGGTTTTATTAAAGTTAATCATATTTAGATAATTTTTGAAGCGAAACTTCTCTACACACTTTAGAGTAAGTTCGTTTTATGCGATAAGAGATTATGCATCCCAGCAAGTGAGGGATGAGGGTTGACTAACGCAAAATTCCAAAATTGAATTCTCTTGCGCAACTACCACACTCTGAAATAAGAAAAAAAAAGGATGTCGAGATGACTAGGATAAACTAGGCCTTTTTTTACTTCAAGTACCAGTTAAAAAACTGACCAAATTCCTATCTTTAATGTAAATTTTGTGAAGAAGTTTCACTTCTGTATCGTGTAGTATGAAATCACAGTTTTATTTTAATACACCAAAAAATACTACAATATTTAGACCCATTTAGTTTATTTAGTTGAGGCATTTTTTTTTTTTTTTAATTATATTTGAGTAAAATAATCTGGTGTGACTTAACTCACAGCATATTTTTTTGTGTCGTCATATATACAGTATATCGTATATATGTAGTTTCCCATAGCACCTTAGTTCCAAACAACGTGCGTTTATTAGATAAAATTTCAACCTCGTAGCCCATTTCCTTCATGCTTAAAAGTGTCACACATAGAGAGACCATATGGCGGGGGAACCACATTTTTGGACTCATGGAACCTCAAAACATGTCCATCCATTTTTTGACATGAATCCTATACTTTCTCACTTTTTCTGTATATATATGTACCATCTATTGCAATAGTATATATCTTTATATATAATAGTAAAGCCTGTTAGTTAGACAGCCCAAATGGCACACGCTCTCTAAACTTTTTTCTTATTAAAATTCAAAAAAATAAATTTGTATGATTATTCTTTTGTTACAAACAATCGTTCGGCCTATTGTATGCTTTGAAAAAGGTACTTCTCATGCAGACAAGTATTTGGGCTGCCTAACTACCGGGCTTTAGTCTCAATACTATTGCAATAGATGGTATATTACATACATAGGTAAGAGAAAGTAAAAATGAGATTTATTTTTTCTTAAAGCAACCAGAGCTTCTCAAATGTTCCCTTTTTTTTTAAGTCTTTATTTTTCGTTCCCTGAATTGCGTTATTATTACATTCTACACTAAACGTAGTGTTCTTCTCACCTCCTTACCACCATGGAATTTACTTTTTGAGAGTCCCATATAATTTATTACCTATTTTTTTTTTTTTAATTTTTCTTTTACGATTTATGCATAACTGATTAGAACATTTTGAGAATTATATATATTTTTTTAATTCCCTTCCTAAATTGCTCAATTTTATTATTGTTCTTGCATGACATTTTCATTAATAATTTTCAATTAAATAACTTTTTTTTTTTTAAATAAAAAATGTACATTGGTCACTTTAATTTCATTACAATTAATTTTCTCTTTTTAAGCTATAATATTTTTTTATTTTATATATATACGTTTTGCTAAATTGAATAGAATTTGATTTCATTTAAAAAGTCCGATTCGACTCAATTTTATCTCACATTAAATAATTGAATTATATATTATATATAGATATATAAACCAAAGAGGGATCTGAAATTGCTCGATTAAATCACGTGAAAATACTCTCTTCTCTTTTTTTTTCCTCCACTGATCATACGAGTATAGGATATATCCTATTTATATATAAAAAAAAAAAAATATTATGAATCGCTACTTTGATGAAAAAAATGTTCTTAATCATATTTATCTATAATTCAAATAAATTATTTATTACATACGAACTTTAAAAATTATTGTAATAAAAAATTCCCTTCGTTTTGAAGAGCGAGGGGGGGGAGCGCAACTACAAGGTGCTTATAAACCCAAATGCATACAACTAAACCGCCACCCGAACCCCTTTTTGAGGTCAATAGAAATATGAATTTGATATGGAGTCAAGTGTCTGTCTTTCTGGCTTATATATTTCTCATACATAAAGGGAGGCCTAAAATATAATATAAGCTTACTATTAAAGGGGAAAAGGAAGGAGGGGAGAACGAGAGAGACCCCCCCCCACTTATTAATTCAATTCATTCATAAATGTCAGTCTGCTTAAGGCAACATAATTATATATTCTATTCAAAGTGGAAAGTTATTCATAACAAATCTATTAAATCAATAAAAAAAAAATTATAATTTAAAAAAAAAAAAAAAAAAATTTAATTGGGATCATTTTGTTTTCTTTATTTCATTTCTCCAATTTTTTGTTAAAAAATTAATTAGAGAACACTTATTTTTTTAGATAGACTAATAGCTTCTGTCTTTTTCTGCGTAATAGACCTAGCTTATATTTATTTAATCGTCTAGTAGCCAATATCTTTGTCGCTTTATCTTTTTTAAGCGCCAAAAAAATTAAAAATTGAGTTAAGCACGGAATATTGTTTCAAATGCTATAATTTTTTATGAAATACTAGACGCAGCCCCGCCTTCGGCGGGGCTTTCCTCTAGCGGGGGCTGCGCCCCTGGACCCCTGGCTCGCCTACTTATATACATACCGGTACATACATTTTCCCTTTTCATTTTTATATATAGAGATTATTTTAACGGTAATTATTCATGAACTTAAGATTTTTTGTGAATCATATCCTTTCCGGGACTCTCCCGGTACACAGACAAAAAATTTACGCCGATATTTTAGAATTCAAAATGTAAATAAATAAAAAAAATCGAAAACATGGGTAAATATTTATATTTTGTTACCATGGCAACTATTTCTCCTAATTTTTATTTTTTCTTATTTTAACGGTTAATTACTCATTAACTTATTGTTATTTGTGAATTAAAACCTGTCCGGGACTCTCACAAACATACACAGAAAATTTCATCATAATTGGTTCAGTCGTTTAGGAGGAGTTCAGTCACATACACACGTACAGAAGAATTATATATGGACCCTGTTATGCATTGGTGTGTCAAAGACCAAAAAATTCAAAATTGAGTTAAGCGCGGAATATTGTTTCAAATGCTTTAATTAATAGTATTTTTTTATGAAATATGTCCTAAAAAAATTTATATTTAATGTTACTTGCACAATTGACAAGAAAAATTAAATATAATCCAATGAAAACAAAAAACTTTAATGTTAATTTTCTCAAATTTCGGTAGCTGGCGCTTGACACATTAATGCGTAACAGGGTTCATATAAAGAATTATTGAGTAGAAATTACACTTATTGAAATAAGAGTTCTATTCATTGAGTCATCCGTTTCAGCCCAGATAATGATTAATAAATTAATAAATAATTATATATATCATGTGTCGAAAACCCCCCCCCCCCCCCCCCCCCCCCCCGAGCAATCCTGGTGTTTGTCCATGAAGTAATTATGAAAAACATATAACCAAGTATTTATTAATTTAAATAAGCGAAAAATGTAGGTACCGCCGGGAGTCGCACCACGGATCTGTCGATTTACGCTTAACTTGCCCTACTACTGGACCACAGTACCGCACTCGCTTATTTAAATTTGATAGATCGCTAATTTCATTTTAATAAATTAACCAATAGGTCTAATTTATGAGAAAAATAAAAGTAAATATCTAATAGTCAATCGGTGGGAGGCTACGGGAAATTGTTACTAATTTTTACTTTTTTATAGCCCCCGGTCTTGGCATAGTTGGTAGCGCACCTACCTTGTATACCAAGGGTCGGGGGTTCGGATTCCAGGCAATCCGATGATTTTATTTAAGCCATTTGGATACCAAATTGGGCTTAAATCCCTGGACCCCCAATATATATAATTATTAATTTAACGGATATCGTCAAAGTCTTATATGACCTGAGTTGCCGAAAAGACTGTGTGAATGTGTGTGGAATCAAATAAAAAACAATACTTTCAATCTATTGTAGATGAATATTGTTACTTTCTCTTACCTATGTATATATGTAATATATATATAGAAAGTATTGGATTCATGTCAAAAATTCGATGTCGAGATTTTGATGGATCTTCACGTTTTGAGGTCCCCTGAATCCAAAAAAGTGGTTTTCGCGACATGGTCTGTCTGTCTGTGTGTCTGTGTGTGTGTCTGTCTGTCTGTGAACAAAATATCTCAAGAACGAAAAGAGCTAGGAGGTTGAAATTTTATATTTAAGTTAGGCACCCACATGGGACGTGACACGAAGCTTTTGAACAAAATCGACCAAAAAGTACTAGTACTTTACTGATGCACTTTTTCAGTTTTTTTCGATTTTCTCTAAATTTGCTCCAACGATTTTTTTTAAAATTCAAAAATCAATTATTTTTTAGATTCTCTTTAAAATGTATATTCTCATTTTGTGATTGAAATCTTCTGAAGACCACTTTACTCTTGTGCTTCATAGAGAAGATAGGAGAAATGGTTGCCATGGTAACAAAATATAAACATTTTGCCATACTTATAAATTTTACAAGCCTCGGTGTGAGTTGCGTCTAACCTCGTATACCAACGTCGTGGGTTCGACCCAGGCAGTCCGATGATTTTATATAAGGCATTTGGATACCAAATGGCTTATATAAAATGCCTGGACCCCAATATGTATAATAATAAATAACGGATATCGTTTAAGTCTTAAATGGCCTAAGTTGCCGAAAAGACTGTGAATGTGTGTGTGATTGTGAGTGTGAATGAGAAAAAGTGTGAATGTTTAAAAAAAAAAAAAAAAAATTTACACCTTTGAAAATCGAATGTACCGTACTGTCGGAAACTAAACACATGTCGACACAAAAAATCTGGTGTGACAAGCACAGAACACAACTTTCGATTACCGAAGGTAAGAGGGAAGTTGTGTGCTGTGCGCCAGTCACACCAGATTTTTTTTAATGTCTTTTCGGCATCTTAGGCCTTTTAACGATACTAATATTTAAATACCATACATTAGGGGTCCAGATATTTATTTAAGCCATTTGATATCAAAATGATTTAAATAAATATTCATCCGAACCCGCGCCTCGTGGCTTTAAGAATATTAGGTAATATTGACATTTGTTGACACCTCTAGCCTCACTGCCACATTGTTTTAATTAAATAATTATTGTATTTGTTCCTCTACCCGCTTGGTAAGATGTCAATTTGAAAGTTAAAAAATTTACAAAATATAGACCTATATATAATATATTTATGTATTTTTTTTTTTATTAAAATAGATATATTTTAATTATCAAAAGTGATTGATTAACCTGTTCGATTAAAATTTTATGGAAAGAGATCAGAAATATTTCATTTAATTTTTTTAATTTTTTTTTAAACCAATATATAAATTCCAATTTAGAATTAACGTTTAAATATATGATTATATTTAAAAAAAAAAAAAAAAATGTTTATATACGCAATTTTATTTTTATCATTTTCTCTAATGCTCTTTTATTATCAAAATTAAAATGAATTTAACAATTCATTACACATTCATTATGTATTCAATGACTTTAATTTTTAAAATATGCACTTTTGTTTATAATCAAAATAGTATAGGTTTTTTTTTTATATGTATAGAATAATAGCGATAAATTCATACTCTTGATTATCTAAGGTGATTTGATAGTTATCATGTCGTGAAGGGTGTTTAAAAAAAAGAAGAAGAGATTATATGTTTTGTCGTTAATAAGATGTGGTTTTACTGCGAAATGAAATTGCCGATTGCGTGAGTCAACAAGAAAATGAGAAGGCGTCAAAAACGTCGGATACATGCAAGGAAATGCCGCCAGTGTGTGCGTGTGTCTGTGTGTGGCCCCCAAAGGGGGATCTCGGGACCAAAAAGATCTCTAGCTGATCTGTAAACATGATTATCCTAACTAAGTGCTAATATCTCAGGTCGGCCTTTCTAAATTATAGTTTTTATACTATAAGAAAGTGTACTTTAATTGCCGAAAGGTAAAAGAAAAAAAAACAAAACAAACGCCGAAAAAAAAGAGAAGAGATAATGTCAGTTGAATTTAAAATTAAGTTATTGCCGGGAATTTTACTAAAGAAGAATTTTTGTTGAAAGGTGAAGTCACCAAGCAAACATTTTTAATGAATATTTATTATATAGATTAAATTTTTTTTATGTAAAATAATTATTAATAAAGTTGATGTTTTAATAAAATTTTGTAAATATTAGAGAAAATATATATTTTTTTTTTTAAAGTAACGTTACCATCATCAGGACCAGATTAAGTCTCTTACGACTGATTACATCACTTCTGATCAACTAGCAAACTTATCCGACCGATAGCAAATCATCAATATAGGAAATAAGAACATGCTTAATCTTCGAGTTAAAAATTGACTTTTTCACTAATAATTAGCTATCTGAATAAAGGCATTTATAAAAATAATTAAAAATTAAAATTAAATAATTAAAATAAATATTAAAAATATAAATAAATAAATAAATATAATTTATGTACGACCTGCTTAGAGGCTCTACCACGGTAGACGAAAGTTGTGCACAGTGCTTGTCACACCAGAATTTTTGTGTCGAGATATATTTAGTTTGCCATAACACTTGAGTTCCAAGCTCGCGTTTTTATGTTGACTGCTTGAAATAAACTATGGTTATTTTTCAAAATTTTAATCTCATATTTGGATATTTTATACACAATATAGAATCCTAAATAAATACAAAATTTCATAAGAATTGGAAAAACTTTTTTTTAAATGTATAAAAAAGTTCCCCCTTTTGAATCGAAATTAACATGCAAATCCCCATAGGGGGATTTAACATTGGCTCTATGGAAGGAAGAGCCGGAAAATGAATTTGAAAAATCTGATATACTACATTAGTAAAGTGTACTTTAAACAATTTTCAGGGCAAAATGAAAAAAAAAATAGACTGAGTAAGTACATCAGTAAAGTGTACTTCAACAATTTTCACGAAAAATTTTACTGATATAGTTTTTAAAAAGCATGTAAAAAATAATTGATTTTTAAATTTTAATCAAAATCGTTCCAATCGATTTTGAGAAATTCGAAAAAAAAAACTGAAAAAGTACTAGTACTTTTTGTTCAAAAGCTTATTTTGATCATCCGGGAGTGTACCTAATTTAAATATAAAATAGACATTAAAAGAAAAACATTTTTTATAGACATTTTAGCGACGTTTCAGTAACAACTAGCATCTTCTTCGAGGCTTATGTTCTGTTCACTTTATTTATATATTGGCACGTCTGAAGAAGACTATTGTCGAAATGTCGCTCAGAAAGAGTTTAATTATTAAATTTTCAAAGTAAAAAAAAAAAAGACTTTATTATTAATATTTCTATCAAAAAGTAAACCCGCCTTCTTATTTAGGTTTTTTCAGAAACCAAAGTAGCACTATTAGTTGACAGATTCAAAATAAATAAACACCGAACCTACTAAATAAACTAATAGTCCAGGATCCCAGGCCCATTTTTACAAGTTATTACTATCAAGCTAATTTCCCGTGAGTAGCTTCATTTTGATGTTACAACAATACTTGATTGTGGTAGCTAACAGGAGTAGCCAGGGATATAATATTTCAATTTGACGATTCTCAAAGATTTATTATAACTTGTAAAAATGGGCCCGGGATCCTGGACTATAATGCTTTCCTTTTTATTTAATCTCTAACAAGGTGACCATGATTCAGAAGTCGATTCCTCCAGGCCATATATCCATTGTCTTTTAAATTCATTAAGATCAATTACGTCCCCTCCACTGGACTTCCTAATATGGATGTTTGGTTTATTTAGAAATATTATGAAATGTCATACTCTCCAACCATAACAAGCTCATTTACTAATGGTTTGTTTCATCAATAGGTCTCTATTAGTTGAATAAATAATGATATTTACAAATAAAACAAATTCTTCAACTTTCAGTAAATTGTTTTTATGCCTTTTGTCAACAAATAAAAGGCTTCTCATTATTCATCTTTCATCTTTTCAAATGTATTTAACAAAGATTCTAATTGACTTGATTAAATAAAATCTTGACTCTTCACTGATTCTCGATTTCTCTCTCGAAAAAGACAAAGAAAATTATATTCATATTATTTATTTCGATACTAAAATAAAAGCGGCGCTTTGGGTGGGAACATGGGCTGTGTGTGTGCTTCGTTTTCTAAGAAATCATTTTTTTTTTTTTTTTTTTTTTTACTACAACTGCGCATAAGAATCGGCAACCCGCTTTACAGACAGACATATCTGTTTGTCTTTTTCCTTTTCCAGGCGTTTACCATTCTTAAGTTAATAATGACTCGAAGAATTACACATTTATTTTTATTATTATCTAGTCTTATTAAAAAATACTTTAATTTTATTATTAAATTTTGGATTTTTTTATCATGAAGGAAAATAATAAAGAATCAACAACAATTATTTTTTGGGAAGCTAAATTATATAGGCTATTTACAAATTGCTTTTATGATCTTCCAACAATCTCAAATGATTTTCATTTGACTGAATATCTAAATAATTAAAAAAAAAAAAAAAAACACTTGTCTAGTGATAAGTAAAATAACTGGATCTGGATAATGTGTTTATTTATTTAGTGTAAAAACGATACAACAATATGATATATTCCAATTGGCAGGGACAGTGATTGAGTTATATTCTTTGGTTCCAACACCCCCTCTATCACTGTACCTAACAATTATTACAATTAAAGTTACAAATTAATTTTTAAATTTAACAATTTGATACAGTTCCAATGTTTTGGAGCGCTTAAGCTTTTAGTCAAAACATCGGCTGCCATATCTTCACTTGGTACATGTTCAATTCTTATTTCTTCGTTTTCCAAAGCTTCTCGGCAATAGTGATATTTTATGTCTATATGTTTGCTTCTTCCATGATAGACGTTGTTTTTACTTAACTGAATTGCACTTTCATTATCACAATATATTGGTGTAGGTTCGTTTACAAATTCGTTGAATCCCATTTCATTGAAAAGGTTTCTCAGATAAACGACTTCTTTGGTGGTTTCGCAGAGAGCCATGTATTCAGCCTCCATGGTGGAAAGAGCCACTGATTTTTGTTTTCTCGTTTCCCAACTTATGGGGCCATTTGCTAATATAGTGATGTTTCCAGTTTGTGATTTTCTGTCGTCGATGTCTCCTGCCCAATCAGAATCAGTGTAGGAGTACATTTTCTTATTTGATTTTTCATATACAATTCCAAGGTTGATTGTATGTTTCAGGTAACGAAGTATTCTTTTGGCTAATTTCCAATGTGCAATTCCTGGGTCATTGCAATATCGACTCAGTGAAATAGCACTGAATGCGATGTCAGGCCGAGTTGCGTTTGAAAGATAGATTAATCCTCCTATTAATTCTCTGTAAGGTTTTTCTTTCATTTTATTTCTTTCTTCGTCATTTTTAGGTTTCATTTCTTTCGATAATTTTTGGTTTAAATCTAAAGGACTTGAAATTGGATTACTTTCCTCCATTCCAAATTTCTTCAACAATTCTTCTATATATTTTCTTTGAGTTAGTTTTATTTTACCCGTTTCACCTTCTCTTTCAACTTTCATTCCTAAAATGCTATTTAAGGGTCCTAAGTCCTTCATTTCAAATTCTTTTTGTAAAATTTCTTTAATTTTCTTTATTTCTTCTAAATTTACAGACGCGATTAATAAATCATCGACATAAATTATTATTATAATATCACCTTCTTTTTGCGATTTAACGTAGACACAGGGGTCGATATTCGTCCTTTTTAAACCAATCTTTAGTAAATGACCATCGAGCTTTTTGTACCATTCTCTTCCTGCCTGTTTGAGTCCATATAAAGGTTTTTGAAGAAGACATACGTCATTTTCTCTTCCAGGTATTTTAAATTTCTCCGGCTGCTCCATATAAATTTCATCTTTTAAATTCCCTTGAACGTAAGCAGTTACGACATCCATTTGGTGAACATGCATTCCTTTTTCAACACAACTAGCTAAAAATCCTCTAATTGTTCCGTATCTTGCGACGGGGGCAAAAACTTCTTCGTAGTCGATCCCATATTCTTGCTCACATCCTCGAGCTACCAATCTTGCTTTATATCGTTCGATTGTTCCATCTTGCCTGCGTTTTATTTTAAAAACCCATTTATTTGTTACAACTTTTCTTCCTTCAGGACGTTTTACTATTTTCCATGTTTTATTTTTCATAAGAGAGTCATATTCTGATTTCATTGCTTTAATCCATTCATCTTTATCTTTTCTTTTTTCAATTTCTTTTATCGATTTAGGTTCTATATTTTCTTCCCTTTCATTTTCTTCATATTCATCTTTCGTAATAAAATTAGCAGCTTCATTGTATATTTTTCTTGGTCGCCCAGGATTTCCAGTTCTTTCAAGTCTTGGCCTTCCTGGTAACCTTTTTCTTACTTCAGGTTCATCTTCAATCTCATCATTTGTTTCAGACTCATTTTCTTGTTCAAAAATCATTATTTCTTCAGCTTCAGGTTCTTTATCTAACTCTGGTTCTTCCTGGAACTTAAGAATATTTTTAAAATTTGGATTTTCTTGTGTATTTAAGTCCTCTGTAAATTTTACATCTCTTTTCTTGACTACTTTATTTGTTCTTTTATCCCACAAACGATAGGCTTTCGATTCTTCTGAATATCCTACTAGTACATATTCTTCCCCTTTAGATTGAAATTTTCCTCTTCCGGGAGCTTTTTCTAGAGCGATTACTTTACTCCCAAATATTCTCATAAATCCTACATAAGGTTTACTTCCTGTCCATATTTCTATAGGGGATTTATTAGAAATACATTTTGTTGGACACCTATTTCTAATGAATGCCGCGGTATTAATTGCTTCCGCCCATAAATACTGTGGTAAATTTGATTTAATTAGCATACACCGAGCCATTTCAACCAAAGTCCTATTGGCCCTCTCAGCTACGCCATTTTGCTGAGGTGTATATTCGACTGTTAGTTGCCTTTGGATTCCTTTACTTTTCAAATAATTAGAAAATTCATTAGATAAATATTCCTTAGCATTATCACTTCGTAGTTTTTTAATTTTATACCCCGTTTCCTTTTCTACTCGTTTTCTATATTCTTTAAATTTTTCAAAAAATTTCCGATTTATTTTTAAGCATGTATACACAAGTATATCTAGATTTATCATCAATGAAAGTAGCAAAGTATCTTGCTCCTCCAAGTGATGTAGTGTTAATTAATTTTACGGTTCCTATTCCATTAGATTTCATTATAACATTTGAAGCTGTTTGTATTTTAGAATCATTTTTATTTATTTCATAAAATTTATTGGGATCATTACACTATGAGCTGTAGCTCCACTATCCAGACACCATTCATTTGATTTTAAGTCACCCGAATTTAAAGCAATATTTACATTCAGAGCATCTTCTATTTTAGAATTTAATTGAGCCCTTTGCTTAAAATTTTTATATTTTAGCCTACAATCACTAGATTTGTGACCCTGACGACCGCAAGAGAAGCACTCTCCTTCAAATCTTTTATTAAAATTCCTATTGTAATTTTTAGAAAATCTATCCTTATTTTTAAATCTTTCTTTGGAAACAAGAGCTCCTTCATTATTATTAAAATCATGTTTAGAATTTTTCTCTAAAAGTCTTGATTCCTCCTCAATTAGTTTTAGTTTAAGTGTATCCAACGAAGGGATTTCATCACGAGATTCTATAGCTATTCTAAAGTTTTCAAATTCATCCGGTAAAGAATTTAATAACATAATTGAAATTAATTCATTTGGTAATTCTATTCCTGACTCTTCTAATTGTTCAACAATGTTTAAAAAATTATTTATATAATCTAGCATAACTTGGTTAGGGGCTTTTTTCATTTGAAATAACTTTTTGTATAATACTACTTTTCTAATTGGACCTTTAGACTTATAAATTTTATCTAGGGCATCCCACGCCTCCTTAGACGATTCACATTTCTTAATTAGATTCATTTGATTTTGTTTTACACATAAAAATATATAAGCTAATGCTTTTTCATCTTTTGATTTCCAATTAGCAAATGATTGGTCTGTGGCCAATGGTTTTTGATTTTCGCCATTGACATAAGGCCATAAATTATTGCAAATTAGGATACTTCGCATTTGAAGTTTCCAAGTTTCGTAATTATTAGAGTCTAATTTATCAATTTGTGGGGTACTTACAGAATTCATGTTGATTTTATTATTTCCTTAATTCTACACAATAATTCATTAAATATATATCTTTTAATACTTGTTTAATACCGTCGTAGGCCCATAACCTGATAAGTAAAATAACTGGATCTGGATAATGTGTTTATTTATTTAGTGTAAAAACGATACAACAATATGATATATTCCAATTGGCAGGGACAGTGATTGAGTTATATTCTTTGGTTCCA